>VXAK01005069.1:1341-104963 GCA_013399435.1 Arenaria interpres
GCCTCTCTACCCTCCAGCAGGTCGACACTCCCACCCAACTTAGTGTCGTCTGCGAACTTACTGAGGGTGCACTCAATCCCCTCGTCCAGATCATTGATGAAGATATTAAAGAGAACGGGTCCCAGTACCGAGCCCTGAGGGACCTCACTCGTGACCGGACGCCAACTGGATTTAACTCCATTCACCACCACTTCCTGGGCCTGGCCCTCCAGCCAGTTTTTAACCCAGCAGAGGGTACTCCCATCCAAGCCATGGGCAGCCAGTTTCTCCAGGAGGATCCTGTGGGAGACTGTATCAAAGGCTTTACTAAAGTCCAGGTAAACAACATCCACAGCCTTTCCCTCATCCACCAAGCAGGTCACTTTATCATAGAAGGAGATCAGGTTTGTCAAGCAGGATCTGCCCCTCATGAACCCATGCTGGCTGGGTTCCCCACTCTTCCCACCAAATGAGTTGTTGGTAAATGAGAACTGGTTTTCGCGTTTTGTTGTTTTAAATCTTGAGTGGGAGCGAGTGCTGTTTCATCCCAGGTTGCACACCGAGTGCTCTTCGTTGGAAAGGCCATTTACCCTTCTGATGGGTGGATTAGCAAATCTCTAGTTGCCTGGGGGAGAGCCAGGGAGGCAAATCTGGGTGTACTGACAGTTTGGGTGCCGCTTCCCAATCCGTGCTGAAATCTCAGAGAAGCCCAAGGGAATTAAACACTTGACTCCCCTCAGGCTGAAAAGGAAGTCATGTGCCTAATCCTATTAGTGCCTGTGAAATTCCCAGACCCAATATTAGCTCCAGAGGTTGCTTCGCTGAGAGATCCCTCTGAGAGTAAGAAAAAAAAAAAAAAAAATTGTTTCAGTGCAATTTGTTCTCCCTAACCACGTTATCGCACTGGAATTAACAGGAATAATTTATGTTCCATTATACGCGGTACTTAATTTAGCTAGGCCAACTGCCTTCCTGTACGGTTGCCAGCAAAAGAGCGCATAGTCTCAGGAAAATAACGAGTTTTCAGGCTTCCCATCTTGCTGCAGTTCTGGGCCAGGGGTGGTGGTGGGACGTTGGTTGGTTGGTCCCATCCAACAGGGATCTAATCCTGGTCTGAGAGAGTTTCCCTCCCCTAAAACCCAGGATTCCACTCTACAGCACATGGCTGTGTTTCATCCACACCTCACAGCTGCACGATATTCATAAAGCCCTTTCAGGGAAGCATTTCTCAGCAGTCGGTGAAGGTCTTTTCCATCCTTTAGCGAGCCATTAACATTAAATTCATCAGATAACAAATAATGGGGTTTGCCAGGCGAACTCTCTTCTGTTCAGTTAGCAAGTCTTGCTCTGAACCTACCTGCTGCCAGAGGCAGCCAGTGACGCCTCCGCACCCTGCCCTGCCGCAGAAGAGGCAGATTCTGCCATTATAACCCAAATAAAAGCTCCACGCTGAAAACATTCAACTTCTTAAAAAAAAAAAAAAAAAAAAAAGTAAATATACTTTGTAATACCAGAGATTCGGCATAAAGCTTTGGCAATGATGGGAATTACATGATTATGTGCTGGGTGTAACGTGGGAGGAACAAAGCAGCAAAACAGGGGAAAAGACCTAACAAAGAGGGAGAGCTTAGTCCACCTGTTCAGCATCGATTGCATTTTCCTTACGCCTCATTTTCGTGCAACTGCTTGAAGTAACACCTTTACAGCTGGAAGAAAGCCCACTTGTGTGTAAACCCAGTTGGCCTCTTGGCCTCGTTGGCTCAAACATGACACTTGCAGAGGTCCTGTGAAGAGGAGGAACCACGATGGGAAGGATTTTCCCCTCAGGAGAGCGGCTCAGCGCTGTGGCGCAGCGGACCCCACTTCTGCAGCCTGCAAACCAGCTTTGCTGTACAGAGGCGAAGCATGGAAGAGGGTGGCTCTTAGGCTTGACGTCCTCCATCTACTGTCCTCTCTTGCCCACAAAGAGGTAAGAGGAGCTGTAGCAGCTGTACGGGGGGGCTGTTTCCTGGCTGCTAATCCGCAAGGAGACAATTATACACATCCCAGTCACCACAACAATCTGAACAGGATTTAGCTCAAGTAAACTCATCGTCTTCAACGTCACCATGTAAATGGAAATGTTTGATGGCCAAACAAGCCGCAGAGACCATATTCTGCTCCACAAGTCCTGCCTGGATGGATTGGAAAGTGGAGAGCTTTGGCCAGATGGCATAGGTGCAGCACTGTCCTCCTTTCTGAAATCCACCATGAGAGGGCTCGCACTTCTCCACTGTGAGGGGGGGAAACACGAATGCCAGGGGGAAACACTGCCACGAGAGCTTTCTCTCCAGGGACTGGAAGAAGCAGTCCTCTTCCACTGCATCTGCACGGTAGAGGTTTACGATTAAAAGATGCAGCTTCCAGCCCTCATCTTGACTACGTAATTTCAGCTACAGCTGAATTAAAAGGTGGGGAAAAAAGGAAAGCGTAGCACTTCCCTGCCTTTCACAAGGAGCTTTGGGCTAATGGGAAGCATTCAAGAAATAGTGTTGTCCTGAAAATACTTGTAAGAGTTTGTATTTCATTGCAGCCAAGGTGGGAGGAGATTTATACATGTTGTTAAACCCCGCTTAGTTTCTCCTCTTCTACTGGTTTTCCTCATGAAGCAGACCCACGACTGGCACATAGCTGGCTGTACTATCATTGGACAAGTAAATAAGAGATGTCACAGGGCAACCACTGAATTCCACGTTTGCAAAAGTTACCCTACATCAACAAGGTGAAAAACAAAGGCAGTTCACAAGTCACAGTGACGAAGAACAACCCATCAGCAGAGTCAACTGTGCTGCTTAACGCGTTCTTCACAATCATTCCCTTCCCTGCCCGTTACACCCTGTCCGTCTCGTGCCTGCGTCCCTGCAGAGGCGTTTCACACAGCTGGCAAGGTGTTCTCTGCTTTTGGTGGTCTGCTTCCTAGCAAATGACCTGGGAAGCAACACGCTTTGCCTTTCCAGGGGTGAGCAGGAATGCCAGCTCTAGCCACGTGGCACAGCTCAAGCTCCAGCAGGCACACACCACGTAGCCCACTGCAATCCTGCCCCTTCGGCACACACCTTTATCACAGCAGGAATGTAATGGTTTTGGCGTTAGAGGGGATATATCTCTCTCTCATACAATACATTGATTACATACCATGTATCACACAATATAGAATCACAGAATCATCTAGGCTGGAAGCGACCTTCAAGATCATCTAGTCCAACCATCAACCCAACTGACAAAAAACCATCACTAAACCATGTTCCCCAGCACCATGTCAACCCATCTTTTGACCACCTCCAAGGATGGTGCCTCAACCACTTCCCTGGGCAAACCTGTATCACATATGACACTATTGCAGCTGACCAATAAACCCCTAGAAGGGAAGGCAGCTCAGTGGAGATGGGCAAGGGTGATGCACCCGTGAAGCTCCGGGAATAACGCAGGGTGCGACTGACCACAGCCACTGCAAAGCTGACTTTAGCTCAACACAAAGGGGACCAGAGGGATGGCCTTTGTTTCAGCTAAAGAGCGACCAACAGTTGAGTGGCTCAACTGGTGGTGTAAGCGTCTCGCCCAGTCAGGCAGACCAGCATCAGGGGAATGAATCCATAGCTCAGCCCCACATAGTATAAAACCTAAAGAACCATCAAAAGGATTTCAAAAACAGCAATGGGCTTGAGCTGGCCTCAACCCATCAGCTCCTTACCGGCGCTGGGGGATGCCCAGCATCGTGATGGTGAGCGTATTACAGAGACTGGTAATGGAGATCCCGTTGGCATTATGCTTGAACCGTGTATTGCAATTGCTGTATTTTGCTGAATGTAACTTACATCTGTACTGTGCTCTGTTTTCAGTTTAATTTGTATCATGCTGTTAAATCACAAATCCCATGTAACAACAACTATGTTCAAATATCTTTGATATTAAACATTACACCCCTCCACATGTGGGATATCAACCTAGTCAGAGTGTATTGGACTCCGACACACACTCACACATATATATTGATAGATATAAAATAGGTTAATGGATGTGAATCCATAGGGTGGCAAAATCCTACTTCATTAACCCGTATCACAGTTATTAGGCTTAGATCTACCCATAAAAATCGGTTAAACTTACATAAAGTTTTGTTTCACAGACACATTGATTCTTGTCAAGCCTCTTGGGAAGAGATGCCAGTTTCAGCAGTATGTAGAAAACGCATTCACTTCCTCCTGCCCCCAGAAAGCCCTCTGCCCAGCGTAACTGCAGTCAGGAGCGTAGCACATCTGAAAGGTGAACTCGCTCCCAACGCAGCAGCTGATCGTGTCTGGTGTTGAGGACACAACATCGCTTTTATGGGATTCCAGGCTGTTTTCCCAAATATATTAAAGCAGTATGGGAAGAAAAAGGGTGAGATAAGTGAGATTGAAGAATCTAGAAGAGCTACACCCAGAAAAGTGCCACCACCAGTCAACTTCCTACTGTGTTTGTGATTTTAAAGAGAGGTTGCATGAGAAGCTGCTGCAACTTGAAGGTCACTGTGATGTACAGAAGCAAACCCCCCAGTAACATCCCCGGTGCCTTCATTCAAGTAGCAAATGTTTTCTTCCACTTCCACATCTACCTTACCCAGTGCTGCCCGTCACACACTGTGGTGACACGCAGCCTCCTTAACCTCCCCTTGTCCATACACCTCACTGCTGCTTCTTCTCCAGTACGTGTAGTTGTCATCTCTGACACTGGCTGGTTGAACAAGAGAAAGCAGCTCAGGAGAGAGGACTTGCAGAAGGGCAGGCGGAGAGGCAATGAGAGAAGACAGGTACCTCTGAGGACAAGAATTAACAACAAACATGACTCTTCTGTAGCGCATGGCAAGACAACAGTCATCAGGGAACAGAGCTCTGCCATCAGCTAGGGCTTTGCTTTTCATGGCTTGGCTTTTGCACGCATGTAACTAAGAATCATATCATCTTAATCAAATGAATTATTTATTAAGCCGTACTGATAAAAACTTCAACCCCTATTTTTTACCTTAAAACTGAAAAAAATAGTCCTGGAACAGAGCATTAAAAATTCCAGATCAAAATCATCAGCCTTTAAAAATGAATTATGGATATAAGATTCAATGGAGGCACAGACATAAGCAAAGCTGTACTTGTGCAAACTAGAAACATTTAAAAATAAGAAGTTTCTGCTTGTGTAATCCTAGAATCGGAGCCCATTTCTCTCCACACAAAAGTCTGCCTGTACAGTGCCACACGCTGCAACTGAGCTGTCATTTTAAGGCAGCTCAGCACAACCTGGAACATTCAAAGGGGCAAAGGATGACGGAAGGAAAAACCTACAGGAGAAACCAACAACTTGGTGCTTGCAGTCTAGCAAAAAGATGACAGAGGAACAGGGTATTATCACAGGCCTCGTCATTTCTTACAGGCACAAATACCCTAAAGAAGAGCTGATGCCTTAGGGGACCAAGCAGGTAGAGAGGCAGGGCAGGCATATACCAGAGGTAGAAATTGTAGAGATCTACTTCTCCTGGGCAGCTTCTGGCAAAAATATGGGAAAGGGAGCAAAAATGCCAAGTGATCTTTCAGTAGGTCTTGGTTTGCTTTCAGGTGTGAACGTATGATGTGGGCGTACAGCTGAGGAAGGGGGAAGGTCTTTTATCTTCCAGTGAAAAACAGAAACTTAAAAGATGTCAGATTTGAAAAAGTGGTTTAATCTACAGCCATCTATCCGTACAGTCAGCTTACCCTGCTGGACTCTCAACTTTGTAGATCATACAGCTTTGGGTTTACATTGGAGGACTCTTCAGGAAAGGAACATCCCTTTCCCCCCATCCTGGTCTTCTGGAGGAGCCACGCAAAACTTTATACACTGCTTCTCTAAACGCTACGGAAATGCACCGTCCCTCCGCAGTCCCCAACGGCTGGCCTAGCGCAGGGAACGGCTGTAGGGTTAAGCTTGTTCTTCACCCCTGGCCCCCACAAAACGATCCACCCAGATTATTGCTGCAGAGACACGGCCCTCACATGGACCAGTTTGCAGGACTGAGACCAAGAAGCGTAAATGGAAAGACAACCAACCAAAGCAAAAAGAAAATAGCCCTTAGTGCATGTTTAGCTACAAAAACCAGAGTGGCAAACAGGAAAAGGACGCGGATCTCCCAGTTACATTATCAGCTACTTACTCGGTTACATTGCAAAAAAACAGATGCTGGGTAGTCACCCTTCTTCATTCAAGCGCAATTAAAAAACCCTCTATGCCAGCACGTTATGTACAAAATCACATATGGTTAAAATAAGCAACTGAAAGCGTGAATGAGATTCTAATATACAGTACTTTCGCACAGCCAAAGCTATTTTATTTTACAAGATGAGTCTTTCGCGTTAATCTTTTTCCGAAAGCCCAGTAAAAACAGCGTGAACTACTTAAGCAAAATTTAAGAGACCGCTTACAAAGTCATATTTGCATAGCACTGTAAATCTGCGTATTTGTTTGGGCACAGTTCTTAGTAGAAACTACAGCAGGTGACAGGGTTGGGTTTTCTTAATACCTTTGTTTTTAAACCAGATTCAGACGCATCTCCTCTGAACTTCATAAAATCAAGTGTAGGAAATAACTGTAAAAATGTACAAAAATATATACACATGCACAGTAAATGCGTACCCTGTATACAGTTTTATTACTCGTTAGATTTGGCTAGTAATGATCATCTGGTACTTACACTTCCCTCCAAATGCCAGGTTTGCAACAAATCAGTCGGGTTAAGGATGGTGAGTTTTCTGAGAGAAGGTTTTCATATAAAGTACAGTACTTGCTGGTGATCTTTAGGAGTGAGCGACACGCCAGCTGACAGTGGCTGCCTGGCGTTCAGGCAAGTAGCATCCAGTCGTCACAAAGGTACAGCTCTGACAAAGCTGAAGCAAAGTAACACGAAGGGGCAGCACAGCTCAGCTCTCTGCACAGATGCACATGCACGTAACAAAGGAGGTATACAGAAACCAGTTCATGCCTTGGGAAAGAAAAAATTCATTCCTCGTTAGCCTTTGCTGCCCACTCCTCTTCCCTTCACAAATTGGATTTTAGCGTGACTAGTAAATCGGCGCGTTTTCCTTGAAAATACACCCTGGCCAAAATAAAAAACAAAACAAAACTTGCCTAAGACTGAAAATTGGTAGCCATAGCCCCCACACTAAAGAACACTTCCAATTCAGATTTTAAAAGAGCTATTATATTCCAGTGTCTGCTAAAGTGTCTGTTTTTAAAATACATTTCCTCTTATGATAAAATGCTGCTTCTGTTAAAGTTTTTAGAAATAGACAATCAGCAACACTCAGCTACTCTCGGAAGTGGAAGTGTACAAATTAACTTTCTTCCAAATTTCAAAAACTGAAGATTGTAACTATGGGTATAACATTTTAAGAAATACAGTCAGCCTTCCATAAACCTTGAGAGGCTGAGGATAAGAGAAACAGGACATATTTGGCCTACAGATCCCAATCCACTGTCTTCCCGATTCCAAAGCGTAAAATATTTTCATGACATTTTCTGGTGGCTACCGAACGTGGCACAGACCCAGTAATGTGGACTTCCAGAAAGCTTTCTCTCAAAACCATAGCAGGTAAAAAACCCACAAGCAACAACCTGCAAGGATCTTGCCGCAGAGATTGCTGAGACAATCAGACAAATTAGTCTTCCAGATAAACAGGGGCAGGTGTGGCAGAGTAAGAGCTGCCATCTGTAACAAGGAGATAAGCCCTTCAAGACAAATTCTGACCCCAATCAAGTGAACATGGCAAGGGTTACCTCGTACGTTGTCGCAGGGTGGTGTGACATTAGTTAGAGTTTGCCTGCCCACACACACGCTTATCTCTGCTTTGCAAAGCTCCCGGCAATCGCTCAATTTTCTCAGGGCAAGAATTTGTCCAGACCTGCTGGTGTTCCTCCTCCCTTCAGCGATGCACCTTGCAGCTCTCAGCATGACTGTTGCCGGCTCACATCCCGGCTTCAATCGGTGCTGGCAGCCCTGGAGCAGCCCACGATGGATCAAAAAGTTCAGAAATTCAGAAAAGAGTAGCTGCGAGTAGCAAAGTACAAACGCAGCATTACCATTAAGTGGATTTGCTTCTTTCCACAGGCATAAACCAGGGTAGTAATCGTCTGCTGTGAACCACAAACTTCACACCAAGTGACGTAAGGGCACAGGCATCCAGGAGATGGTGCGAGCTCCACTGCTGCATCCAATTTTCAAAGGAAATCTAGGAATGGATTTTTCGCTTTTATCTGCGTTGGCCTCCAGCATCTGAACAAAACATGCTTGGGCTAGGTCTGTCCAATTTTGGCCTTAGACTTAGTTAATGCATACTTCTCCAAGATGCCAAAATACGTGAACGTGGTCTGTCTTCAATCTGGAACACTCTGCATACTGTGAACTCAGCATTATTAAAAGCCTCCAACCCCACATTTCTTTAATCAAAACCAGGTTTTGGGGCAGTCCCTAACAAAAACTGTCTCTTTAGCGATTACCAGCCATAACAGCGACCCCTGCTTGATAGTTACTCCAACTGTTAGCGAAGTCCTTGTCCCAGCTCTCTTTTACTGGCTTCATCAATGCCAGAGGACCTGTTACCAGGTAGTGATGGAATATGTGAGCAGGCCTGGAAAGGACTCCTCTTCCCTAATAAAGTTTTGCTCCGAAGCGGCAAAGTTGCATTATCACTGAACACAACTATGCTACTTCAGATATATTGAGCAAGCCAACCAGCACCAAAACGCAGGAAGACAAAACCCCAGCTACGTGAGACGATTTCTATAGGATTGGTTGAACTGGAGAGCTCCAAGTTCCAGCTAAGAGGTTGTAACCGAACCATCTGCAGAAGATACAGGCAAGCAAATATAGAGACATCAGTAGACAGAGACAAGTGGTATCACGTGGAAGTGAGCAGACACACTCACTTCTTCTGTGAATGCTAGGCAATTAGGACAAAGGTAGTAGTCATATTCATTGGTCAGCATTTAAGTGTAGAGCCCTTCAAGATAAATTAAAGCAGAACAAAGGAACGTTGCCCATGCTCTTTGTGCCAGAGACAAGTATTTTGCTCAGTAACGCAAAGTCAATTGCAAGAGCACATTCAGCCCACAATGAGCTACAGAGAACTATAATCCCTAATGAGCCAAGACCTCCGGATACCAGTTATCTGGTCCTTCTTCAGCATCAGCTTTTTGTGCCTTCCTAACCAAGAGATGCCACAATGCTAGCAGTCTCCAAGCTCTCCCACCAGGTTCTTAAGATGCAGGTCAACATGATGCTACCTTGGAACTGCAAATCCCCCTTTGAGAGCAACATCACTGTTCTTCATGACAATGACAAGCACTGCCAAGGCCAAGAGCGTAGCATCTGTCCATGTTAGTCTGAGAACCTCATCTTCGGAGTCAGTGCTGAACTCCATGGCAGTCAGCTTGCAAGTCCATACTGGAGAACACGGTATTTAGTCTAAACAGTCAAGCAATAAATGGAAGTTCCGAAAGGTGGAGAGAAAAAACGCTCCTATAGCTTTTAAGTTTATTAAACCCTAGCATGGTTGAAAAGCAAAAGACGAAAAACATGATACATTTTTGTTTATTATTGCTCTTAAAGGGCTTGGTAGTCAAATATACAAGCTATGTTCTATTAAATCAGAAGAAAATAAGATATAAAATCTATGCTCACTTTTCCAATCCAAGCCACCTGCTAATCTTCATTAGTGACATTAACTTCAGTTATTTCCAGTCATTTTAATTTATACATACTCTGTGTACGTGTGCGCACGCGTGTGTATAAAAGCCCCTACTTGAGGAGATAAATTTCAAAATGAAGATATTTGTGTTGGTTTTGTACTGTTTTGTGCATTGCTGTACATTTCCGTTTTCCAAATGGTTACTGATATGTCAGTTTAGAAGAGCAAAATTTAAGTAACTGATGATGTATTTATTATATTTTCAAAAAGAAAGCATGACCAATAAGTTATGATAAGAAAATATGAAATGTTGATTATTCTCCCCTTGATGTACATGCATTAATCCCATGATTCCTAATAGGGAGTTACATGCACTAAGAGGAGAAAAGGATCCTGTAAAGAGAAAGGCTATTAATTCCTTTCTCCTTTAAGCATGTCCCCTCTTCTCAGCATTAAGAGGGGATTTAATTTTGTGAAATTTTTGTCATGCCCATTAATATACTTCTCAAAATCTAAGTATAAAACATAGTCAATGGACAGCCTGCTTTGCAAGCCTCACTCTGCTAAGCCAGTACAATTTATATATACTCAGTATCATCTTCAGGAAGCAAGTGTACAGCATTTGTAACATCTTTCTAAGAAGCAAGAATTTTATCCATTACTGAATTACTTAAAGAAAAAAAAAAATAAAGAAAAGAAAGAAAAGCCCACTGCTGTTAGTTCTCTGGTTAAACAAACAGGGAAAAGCCAGAGAGTTGTCTTTATCAGCATTTAGAAGTCCAACCATATTTAAAGACAGAGTACAAAAGCATCCAGCAAGGAAAAACAGAGTCATGGCCAGGCTCTGTTCTCCTCAATTCCCAAAGCATATTCTGAATTCCACTAGTGTTAACAACAGTGTTGCATCCCCTATCTTAGGGAAGATTTATTGAGGGGACAAAGATGAGATACTAACGCTGGGGCTACGGGTACAATGATTCAGCGAGGATGAGTATAACAGGAGACAGACAACACAGGTCATCCTTCAAATCTTCTTGTTGAAAAGACCACAAATAAAAATTGAGTGCATGACAGAACAGTGACTAACGACCCCAACTAAAATATTTTTCTAAGTTACAAAATTGCCCTTCCAGTGTTTGAAAACAGAAAAATCTGTGGGAGGCTACATTCCAGCAGTTAGAGTAAATATGAAAGGAAGGTAAATTATTACTCTCTTATCTTGGTTACTAGAGCAAAGATGAAAATAAGGACCAGTGCTTTGATAAGATCTGCTCTTTACAAAAGTTGAGATAAATATTCTAGTGGCAGCTGGGTTAAAAATACAGACCCCGAGGGTCACCTTCTGCCCTCAGCTGTATTTCTGCAACCCATTTCACCAGCTTCTGAGCGTAGCCAAATGCAGATTGTGGCCTTCAGACTTGACCATACAGGTAATTCCCATCTGTTTGTAAATAATTCTCCAGCTCTGCATACAGCAGCAATCTACTAAACCTTCAGAATGTGTGTTTGTAAAAAAAGAAAAAAAAGGAAAAAAAAAAAACAAACGCAAGAGACAGGTACAGCCATGACTCTAATCTGTACTTTCAGTGAAAAAACCCAAGAGGTCAACAAGCAAAACTAAAGACATTTAAAATCCCTGAAGAGACCCCATACTCTTTCTAATGCTTAACAGAACAGCTTACCTTGCAATATACTTCACATTAACATCTAAAGCACGACCAAGTACAAAGTGCAGTACACCCTATCATTACAGCACACAGGGTAAGATCCTGGCCCCATTTGAATCAATGTCAAAACTCCCATTAAAAGTTCAAGAGATGCCAGTATCGAAATCCCATTGGTACAGACTTCTCCTTTTCAAATTCTTGTAAAAGAAGACATTTTGAAAACTATTGTGCTGGTTTCTGCTGCTGCCTCCCAGTTTACTGAGAGAGGTTGGCTGAACTGGACTTTGGTGATAAGAGACATGAACAGAAATAAAAGGAGAAAACGTCAGGAAAATTGAATAAGGTTCCTTCTTTGCACAACTCCAAATCCCACAGTCAGTATTAATTCAGAAAACAAAACAAGTCCAAACAGACTATTCAAGATTATCATACCTGTATAATGTGAAACAGGGCAAACGACGCTCAAGAATGAAGTAATATTTTGAAATTAAACGGCCTTGAGCAGTTAGCAGAAGATATGATGAGAATTTTATACTGTTTTAAACTAGTGGATCTGTTCTATGGTATGTGCTGATCAATAACGCACTGCTTCCAAACTCCACCATTCGTTCTCTCACATTACAGAAGTTTTAAGACGTTGCCTGAAAATAAAAGTATCAGTGTAACATACAAATAGGATTTCATCTGTAGCCATGACAACGCAGCCTTTCCAAAAACGACTCTAACCCAATAACATCTGTCAATTAATTTAAGAAGGGTTTTTTTTTTTTTCCCCTGGCTCATTAATAAAAAAATTTGGAAATCAACAAACATTACATTGGCTTTAGCAAGAAGAAACATTCAATGGCTCCTGTTGTAAAAGTGAGTGTAGTGCTCTTGACAGAAACCAGTGTATTCAGTCATCTGAAGATGCACGTGGCCATGGCCAATGCCCTCTTTTCTCCCCCACCCCCAAGTCCCACAACAAAGCACGAAAAATCAGTTTCTTCTTCCACCCCACCCCAGATTTTCTCCCATAGTTTGACTACAGTAATCCTTAAACAGGCAGAAAGTTGATGTGTTCTCTTCAGTTGATGCCTCCAACTTCTTAATTCTTGGCTCAAGTTTTATTCATTAATATTAGTCATCAGTTATTAAGAAAAAGATAGTTTCTAAGTGTTTGTTGTTGTTTTTTAACTGAAATTAATCGGGTACCATAGTCTGGTTATATGTGCTGAACTGCAGCTGTCAGTTACTCCTTTTTCTTGAATTCTTGGTTGCCATAGCTGGAGCCTTTTTCTATTTCAGTTACTCCTATCAGTCTACGAACTCCAAAGGAAGCTTTAAAATATAACAGAGAAATGGGAGGCATATTAAAACCAGTTCAAGAATTCAGGAAATTACATGTAAACACACAAGCAGAATGAACATGAGTTAACCCAGTCCTGAAGACAATACTGACTAAAGACCAACATTGTGCTGTATGAGGCTACACATGGATCACAGGTCTGATGTCACTAAGAGCAGGACAATTCAGATTTAAAAATATAATTAATGCTTCTATGTTGATTAACAGGACAGGTAGTATGCACACTGCAATATATCCCCCCCCCATCTGGTTTTAGGGTTGGGTTGTTGGGGTTTTTTTGAGGGGGGAGGGTTAGGGATTTGGAATTTTTGTATTTTGTTTGGTTTGGGTTGGGTTTCGTTTTTAACTCACAGATAAGGTGCACAGTAAAAGTATGTTCTCTTTCAGGCACTCATAATAATGGGCTACAAGACTCACTTGCTAATGACTGCTATAGATATTGCCTAAGATATGAAGGCAAGCCTGCCTGCATTAAAGCTCTTGAAATAATAAAAATGCTACACAATATAAAGAATACAGGTGAGCCCTGAGTACTCTTCGGCAAGACTCATTCATATTAATTAATATATAGAACTTATTGGAGGCAACAGATCCTGTTACACGTCACTTCAGGCGTAGCGTCTTCTCTGGTTTTATTACCTGCTCCAACAAGTCCCAGGAATGCAAGGATAAGGAGAGGTGATCCACTTGCAAAAACTCCAAAGCCAAATGTGAAGAGAGGAGAGAGGAGAACTGTGGCCCAAAAAAGAAAGTTTAGGAGAGTCCATGGTCTCCTAGGAGGTTTAAACTGCTGGCCAGGAAATATGCCTTCCTGATTATACATCTCTTGCAAAGCATCCTGGGAGAAAAAGAAGATAGAAAAAGACATGATGATACTGTTTGCATCAAGCAATACCAGACTAGTCAACTCCAGGAAAATATCAAGGACAGTATCTGTGATAAATACCCATCAAAAGTTCACAGCATCCATTTCCATCTGCTGTCATTTATTTGGGCATTTCTGCTGACTGCCGAGCCTACTGAATTTGCCCTCTGAAGGCAGTCTTGGCCACCATCAGAAACTGAAACCTTACCAGCCTCTCTACTACCAAATATCCACATGTCCTCTCTTAATTGCTTAGGAATTTAGGGCAGTGTCAGGCCAGAGGCCAATTTGTACACTAGCTGCCTCTTTGCTCTTTCTTCTCGCTTTTACTTCCAAAAAGGTCAGCATGATTTAGCAAAGGACAGCAGGAAAATGCTGTATATACAGCCAGAAGAGGAAGGCAAAGCACAAGCTGACCGGCAGAGGCAGCACTGTAGTAGCCATAAGCCCCAGACTCCAACAGAGTAGCCGCATCCTGACCTCAGCCTGCAGAGAGATGCAATCGCGAAACACATGACTCCAAGGAGGAGCAGCCCACAGTCTCCCCTCCCCTTGTAGGAATGTTTCGTAAGGTTTCCAAGCCATTACCAAGGATGGCTCAAGTTTGGCTACTTCTTATTTTTCCCCAGTTAAGCTGGTTTTGTTTTAGCTTCCCATCTAGAGGGCCGAGAAGCACGGGGTGCTCCTTGCCAATAACACAGCCTTTTGAGGACGCACCCTCTGTGCAAGAAGAGCATTTTAAGGATTCCAGTTACAACATATTGCTAACACCATGTCGCGGTTTACGCTGGGCTGGCCACTAAACAAATGACAGACGCTCTCTTTTAATCTCTCTCCCTTCCCAGAAGAGAAGGGAGGGAGCATCAGGGAGAGAGACTTATGGGTTGGAAAGAAACTAAAATTACTTTAATGAAATATTAATAATAAAAAGATAGTAATATTAATAAGAAAATAATGAATTATATACAAAACCAATATCCAGCTCCTAGGATGATGATCATGTCACTGACAGGCACTGGGAAAGTCCCAGACTGGACTCAGTGACAGACGGGAACTGGATTCAGGAATTTGATTCAGGAACACACGGATCAGGATCAAAGACAGACAAACCAAGTCCTCCTCAGATGCTGGCCATTGAAGAAAGAAGCTGACCCCTTTGATCCCTCAGCTTTTATACTGAGCATGATGCAGATGGGGCCGAATACTCCATTGGTCAGTTTTGGGTCACCTGTCCTGTCCGCTCCTCCCCACAGGTGTGACCCCTTTACAGGAGGTCCGCTTCTGACCCTCCGACATGGCACATAACGAAGTTAGATGACCTTTGTTCTTATAGCAGTAAGTACAAGCAAAAGCCTCTCTACATACCATCCCTTGGTATTAACTATAAACATCAGACCTTATCACTCTGGAAGCAGACACTGTCTGAAAAATACGCCGCTAATTTCAGTTAGTTAGAACAGACTTAACTGAAAAGTAAAATCACGGAAGACTGGTTCTGTTCTACCTCAAACCAGGACACATCATAAGATCAATATATAAAACACCTCCTCAGTAGAACCTCAGACCAAAGTTGAACAGAGGTACAGCTGAAACCAGCAAGGAACACCAAGCCCTCCATCTGCAAGCAAAGAAGAGCATTCAGCCCAAGGAATGGCACCACGCGGAATGAACGCTCTGTGCTGTATCTGCTTAGCTGGGCATTTACAAAGCAGGAGCCAAGCAGAGACAGATCACCCCTGTAACATACACCTTCATGTCTGCTCCTCCAGCCAGGCACTGTCAGAAGGAATTCTTATATCTAAGAGCCTTTTCACAAAGGGATGACATGATGGCATGTCCCTGATAGCAGGAGACAGGATTCAAAGATCCCAAAATTTAATTTCGGGTTGTTTGGTTTGGTTTATTAAACTCTCTAATCCCGTTTTATGCTAAATGGCCCACAAGCTAGTTTGATAAACCTCCTAATGGGAGGTGGCAGGAGAAGATGATAGCTACTGTTCTTTGTAAGATAACTTCTCTCCCCTTAATTGAATTAGAGCTTAGGCATTCAAACTAAGTTAAAACGAACAAATGAAACTCAGAACAAACTGCTGCCTACCTACAGGCTAAGCATAACCTTGGAAATGCTGCAAATGCTGCAGCACAGGTCATCACAGCAGAAGAAAGCCCAAGGTAACTAGAGTTTCTGCGCTCCTGTTTTCCCACAAAGATAAGCAACACAAAAATCAAGATACACATTTCAAGCTCAACAATCCCGCAATTAGATCTGGGCAACATTAATTACAGTTCTCTCCTCCTCCCCACAGAACTGTGGTGAAGAAATGAACCATCTAAGGTAAAAGGAAGACAATACACGAGGAAAAGCTTTGAGCCATTTGAAGGCATGCTGACCACGTGCCACATCAGTCTCTGGCAGCAGATCCCAGGGACTGTCTGTACCGTGTCACACACCACGGCAGAGATATTACCAAGAGGCAGAAGGAAAGTGACAGTAGAAGAAACATGAAAGCAAAGGACAATTGCAGCTAAGAGATGGATCGGCTGTCCCTGACATACAGTTATCACTCTTCTTGAGTGCCTAAAGACACCCACAGGGAAAATGGAGCTTTTAGAAATGCGTGAGACACCCAAGAGCTGAAGAATATAAATAGACAGTGGATTGCTATTAGTCCTCTGCAACTCAGACATATCTCGGAATCCCATTGTGTTTCCCAGCAATTTGAGACCTATTCACTAGCCAGTCCTCTGTGGCCAAAGGGCTCTTCTGTACCACTCTTTCCAGAAGTTTGAGGGATGGCTGCCAAATTATAAATAATATTTCTATCTCTTCGCTCCATCCAGTGGAAAAGTGTGCATTGTGCATTACTCGGTGCTGATATACACTACCCAAAGTCCCAAAAGAGAGAAAAGAAAGCAAAGCTGTTTACCTTTTCCTGGTAAAGCTTATGAAGCCAGTTTGCAGCTTCCTTTTCATCTTGAGGGATATCTTCCAGAGGAAATCTCCTAGTTTAGTAGAGACATTAAAAAAGGGAAAAAAAAGAATTAAGGGAAAATCCAGGTATTTCACATTAGACCTCTACTACAGAAGATCTTCTATTCACAGAATCACAGAATGATATGGGGTTGGAAGGGACCCCTGGAGATCATCTCATCCAACACTCCAGAGAAAGCAGGTCCTCCTAGAGCAGGTTACACAGGAACATGTCCAGGCAGGTTTTGAATGTCTCCAGAGACGGAGACTCCACCACCTCCCTGGGCAGCCTGTTCCAGTGGTGTGAAGTGAAGAAGTTCCTCCTCATGTTTAGATGGAACTTCTTAAGTACAAGTTTATTCAATGCAGAGCATAAGCTACCAGAGAACTGAGACTTCAGTAACACCCGATTATCCATCTAAAACTCAAATTCCTAAGACAAAAGAAACTGTACAAGCTCCTATTGATTTCAGAACACGAGTAGCACAAGCATTTCTCATTCAAACACTGCTCTTCCTTCACCAGAACCTCACTGGCTGATTCCCAGTGAGCTCAGACTGAGGAACCCAGAGGTGGGGAAAGACAAGCAAGTGGCAAACCCCAGTATAATTGTTTGTATACACTTTGTTAGTGAAAACTTCATTTTGGAAGGAATGGGAGGGGTAGTTAAAAATTCACTTACTACCGACTCCAAGGAACAGATCTTCTACAGCAACTGCACTTTCCTCTCCTTGCCTCTCCAGCCCTACAGATTGAGGTATGCAGTTCTGGGTGCATGCAAAAATTATGCCCATCTCCAGGTACTGATCTGACCTCACCGAGAACAGGCACCTTTTAAGAGCCTCTTTCTAGTGGTGAAGAGTCAACCATCATCCTGCATTCTTTTATTTTCCAAGATAGGCCACTAACACACTTGCAAATGTACCATTTCTTTTTTCAGTGGCACACATCTCAGTCCTGGTTCAATTCAGAAATAAGTTGCTCAATTTGTAGAGGGCAGGCACGCATCTTACCCTTAGCTTGACCATATTTTGGTAACACTTAGACTGTATCAGGGCCTTCTTATAGCAAGGGTGACCTCTGGGAGGGCTCTGGACTCACTGATCCCAGATAAAACTTACTTGCTGCTGTTTAACCAGGGAATATATTTCTGCAGTACAAACTAAAGCCCTCAAGTCTGCAGCAGCAGAGGGAAGATATTCTAATACATTTCTAATATTTCCTGTATCCCATAAATGAATTGAACACTGGATTTTACAGGTCTACTTTCATTAGCTCTAATAGGAGAAGCCGCTCAATTAATATAAATAATGCTCAATAAAAGCTCAGTAAAAAGTAATTTGCTGAAAGCTCTCTGGTAAATTTGTCGCTGTGTTGCTATCACCACTAGAGGGTACTCACAGCAATAAATAACATTTGGTAATTTAGCTGATTATTTTCTCTGGAGCCAGTCAGGAGAAAGACTGGATCCTCTGCAGAGAGCTAAGCTTCTTACCTCTGCACAGGTAATCGAATATGCAGATATGAAGAACAAGAGCTTATGTGCTTCCTTTCTCTGAGCGAAGCTAAGTCTGCTAGCACATTAAGGACATGTTCATTTTTCAAAAAAAGGACTGTAAAAATAGTATTCTTATTCTCATGACTTCCTCTCCAAAGCAGAGAAAAAGACTGAAGTGTAGAAAAGCCTCTTGAGAGTGTTGATTCAGTCCATAAATATATTTTAAATCAAAATTATCTGCACGTAGTCATTAATTTCTATAATGGGTTACAATTAATAATTTTACCTGGCAACATCATCCTCAACAGAATTTTATGAACTCAAATCTCTTCTAACGACTATTGAAAACTACATTTCTCTTCTTTCCTCCTGCTACCTCACCATTAAAAAAAAACAACTTGCACCTGCATTAGCAAGGCATAGGATATTTAACTGAATGCAGCTGCTCTTCGATGTATAGAGACATACATCTATGCATGTGTACTCCAGATCTAGCTACGCATGCTACATGCATCTGCTGTCACTATGGAATTACTGGTGGAAACCATCTGACTGGCTGTTTTTCTAGCTGTAAGTTGTCTGCTTGCTTTCCTCACCAGGAATATATCTGGCAAGTGTAAACAGTCAAAATGAAACGCCTTGCAAATGAGGGACCCCATCTCTCCCCATCACCTCTGCAGCCTTCTTTCCAATCGAAAGACTAAAATGTTGTGGAAGTTGCAGTAGCTGAGAGCCTAACTAGAACACGTGTCCTTCCCTTTCCAATTAAGGCTGCAGCATTCTCCCTCCCTTGAGATAGCATTTCTTCCACAAAACTGTTGCTGCTATACCTCCACACAACGGGTAATCAGTGTGATTCCCTACAAAGTCTTTAACCCTTCAAGGCTCTGGTAAGACACACTTGCCCTGTAGAAGGAGAGCGTATAAAGCCAGTGCCACACATCTGCAATGCAGACCCATGGCCAGAGGGGAAAGGAGTGGGGGAAGTAGCAAGGCTTTTTTTTTTTCTCCTTTTCTCAAAAAAACCAAACATCAACCTCATCAATGTAATGTAGCAATGTTTTCCAAAGTGTGGGTGCAATCCCTAGAGAAGGAGAAGTGAACTGTCAAAAGAACAACCAGGTCGCTTGTCACATGCAAACATAAAAGGGAAAAGAAGAAATACAACAGGGAAGGGTCAGTAGTTCTTATGATGACAAGGAAACCTTTAAAGCAGAAGACACCACGGAGAAAGCAAGAAAGTCAAAATGCGTGTGTGCGTGCACATATGTACATGCTGCGTGCAGTTAGGTATTAGCAGTTACTCTTTTAGGCAAAAGAATAGTGACAAATGTGGGGAATGTATCACCTTATTCATACAGTGTCTGAATTTCAGTATTACTTAATTTCTAATCTGCTAATCAAACCATGTGAGAGAAAGAGAGAAACTGGAACAGTAAAGAGCTTTACACGATTTATTACAAGAGACTACTGATGTTGGACAGGCTGTTTATACTATGCATATGCTCACAGGGGACTGGGAAGGGGCCAGAACAATTGGTTTTCTGTTCCCATCAGAGAAAGGAAAAAAGCGGACTAGTGCTCTCACTGCACAAAACTTGGGGAAACCCTGTAACAACAACGTGGTCATACCCAGGCTTAAAAAGTCTGCTCGCTGCTCTCTGACTTGCTGGGTGATATCATGGGATCTCACACATGGAAGGGAACTAAAGCAAGGGGAAAATGCAGAGGTCTTTGCAGCTTGGAGAGAAGCTTGAAGGACAAGGAAGAGGGGACTACAGCAAAGGACATTACCCTGTAAAAACTGAATACACTTCAACATGCCAAAGCATGCATCTTAGGGCTTACCTCCATCATTACATGCTCACCTTACACACATATCTGCTTCATATTTCTTTCCATAAAGAATTCCTAATAAAGACGGGTTCTTGTTTCCTCTGAAATTTAGTGTTACATCATACACTGCTGAAACTGTTACAAAAAAGAAAATATGGCTGTTATATCAGCAATTCTAGCAACCGCGTTGCCAGCATCCTTACATTAGACAGCAACAGGGCCTCGTGCGAGCCTTGCATTAATGATGTCAGGTACCAGAGTCCTTCACTACTTTGTGTTTACATGTTGTATTTTTCCATATCAGCCACCTGACATTCCCATCTACACAGCAAGTGTGTTATCAAAACACAATATAATTTGATGAACTTAGCAACAATGACATAAATGAAAGGTCTATTATTTTTTAAGACTGGTATATGAGAGTTAGGTGGAAGAAATTAACGGTTGACATGCTGAATATTTATCACTGCCAACTCACTAATTGTAATGGACGGAATGAACAATAGTGTATACTACACTGTGCTACAAAGAGAATATTAAATAACAGACTACAATTAATGCAATAAACAAGTAGTAGCTTGCCAGTACCTGTTCCCCTGAGACACTGGACAGCAGTGGTGAAACCTTTGGTTCTGGGCAACAGGTGGTATTTCAGTTTAGGCAATCCCTTGGATTCAGCTACCTCCATACTGATACGATGCTTGGTCTCTGTAAAACGAGTTCCTTCACAGTACAGGAGAAACTAGTACAGAGACAAAAGGCAAAACCAAGGACATCTTGAGATCAAAAGAAACCAAGCAAAATACTGAAAATACGTGTAAGATAAACATACGTCCATGCACATGTACACACTTAATTGTCTCATTTGATCATCAGTTAATAGCCATAAGTACCACAATTCATTTACAATTATATTTAATTTTATCAACACTTGTACCAAATTTAAGGTGACAAAAAGTCTAAACGGTTACACCTGAAACATTTTTTTAAAAAAAGAAAAATCCCTGAAGGCTTTAGCTGGCTGATGATGGACTAAACTACAAATCAGAAAAAGCAATCCAAATATCCGTACATGACCACTTTAGGAAAAAACGTATTAATCACTAGCTACCTCATTTAAAATGTGTACAGTACCACCAGAATTATTCATCTGAATTCAGATTTGTTTATCTGAAAGCTTTTCTGATTTATTTTTGTTTCCTATTGGTATCAGTTGCGCTCATAAAAAATGGTACCTTTCCCTAAAGCCTGTTCCTTGTTCATCTTGTAAGGCACCAATCTGACTGTGGTATTCTAATTAATTATTAAAGGCTTAAATCCTCCCATACTGACTTCAAGAAGCACAAAGCAATGATCTGTCCTTCTCCAGCTTCTATATTGCCTCTGCTCTAGTTGAGAGAGAGAGAGAGAGAGAACGCACAGAAGCAATGCAAAGTCAAGAGCAGACAGAGCCCTTCTGAAGGCCCTAGGGTAAATTCCTGCTTATCACTGGCCTTTTTGAAAGGTGGACATCATTCCCATTGTACCAGCAATAGAAAACATTGCTGCATTTGAACACACAAACTTCTGCATCCCTGGCAAGCAACGGAGGGGGAGAAGCGCAGGTTGCTACTACTCTCTCATAGCAGCATCATGCAACGCTGTAACATTGCAATTCAAAGGAAAGACTTTTTGGATGCACCACCATACATTTGCTGTTTGTCAGTACTGTGGTTGCTTGACTCTTCTCTGTAGTATATCCCCATGCTGTGCACCACAAAAAGCAAATTAAATGAATGTTAAAACTGCAAAGCCGTGGGCACGAGAGTTAGGCCTGCCAGAGCACAGTGGGAGAACGGGAGCTGGTCCTGCAATCTTCATTTGGCTTTTGCGGGCACATCCATTATGAAAACATGACCAACCACCAGCACGACCACCAAGTGGTGAGGACAGCAACCAGGTACAGAGTGTAACGCCACAGTAATCAAGCCCAGTCTGCAATGCAAGCTCTTTCCTCTATACCAGACTCTCACCCTCCTAGTCAACGGCACAGTGATCCTTCTGGACCAAGTCAGTGAGGGAGGTACAGATTGTGCTGCGGCGAGCATTTGAGAAAGACTTCACGAAGGAAGGTTGCGCAGACAGCCCTAACTGTGGCATTCAGAATGAACAAAAATTAGGAAATTGATTTACTTAAGTCAATTTTAATCATGATTTAAATCACCAAGCAGGAAGCCTTGATTTAAATAATCAATGCTAAGTACGTTTTGCATTTATATTTTCTAGTTGTCTTCCCTAGAGACTAGTCTTTGGTTCTCAATCATAGAATCATTAAAACATATAGATTTGCAACTAAATTACAGTCTTTTAATTGGTAAGGGTTTTTCTTTTTTTTCTTTTTTCCAACACTAATCAGGAAGGTATATTAAGTATAGTTCATATCATTATCATTCAAGCAATTAAGTAGTTTAAAATATGTTCTCCAGATTCTTATTTTTTTATCTTTGTAATGACAGAAAGTCACAAATGACGCATTCACAATGTGCTACTTAAGGCTTACTATTTCACTATTCATTTTAACAAGCTGTACTGGATAATACTGAAAAAAAAGCACTTAAAATGCACAAAAAGCCCCTTAAAATGTTTTATGAGCCAAATTACATGTGCTGCTATAAAAGCAAACCAGTAAATTTATCAAAACGTTTGCATTCAATACTAAAAGAAGCTTAATAGGTTGATTATACCACTGTGCTGCTCCAGTAAAATCTAACAACATTGCCCATAATGAAACATAGTTGTTTCACCCTTGACTTCAAATAATGTCAAAATAAAAGGGAAAAGCATAATTGCAAAAGCAGATATAAGCTTACACAGAGTTCTCATAGAGACTTTTTGAGAAACCTGTCAATGAACATACTAACAAGAACTTCCTATCAAAGTCCACGGCCTGGGCATCTCCCCACCCAAATTCTTCACTCACTTCCTCAGAAAAGACTTTTTTGTTTATGTGTCTTTTTAGCCTACCTCAGATAATGTTGCTTAGGGTTACATTAAGGTTGTTTTTTTTAAAAAGTAAAAATAAGATCAGAAGGAATTAACAAGTATTAGACAAGCCTGATTTTTAAATTACCGTCATGTTTCTAATCACCTATGCAAGCTTCTGAACTGTTTCCCAAAGGGCTTCCCTTACCAACAGGCGAACAGAGCAACACTTTACCAGCATATCCCAAAAGACCTCCTAAAACAGATTTTCCTTGACAACAGTTGAAGATGAGCAGACCTTTTCCTGATATATAAGGCTACAGTATCATGCGAGTATCTCTGTCACCATTTCACTGCTAGCAGTCAATACTAGAGGAGGAACTCAACACTTACCCACATATATTCAGGATAATCAGCCAAACGTTTTAATCCTTCAATAACCGTATCTCTATCTTCTTCCCATTTTCTTTTGCAGAAAACTATCTCAAGGAAGTACCACGTCCAGCCAATTAGGGGTACATATAGTAGCTCTCTCTTAGCAAGAACTTTGGAACTCTTGGAGAAAAACAAAAATAACAATTAAAAAATGTCACTTGCTGATTTGTACAATGAGACCAAAGACATTAAAGTTGCAATGACAAAGAGTTGATGGAGTTACATCTAGAAACTCAAATGCAAAGGAACTGTATGTGCATGGGTTTTAAACAGACCTATAGGCCTCCTGATGAAGGGAAAGCTCATGGCCCCACATACCCCTAGAACTCCAAAGCGCTCTGTCATAGTCCAGCCACACAAGAAGTCAATTTCAAAGTTGTGATTCAGGATGATGATGACGTGTTCTTTCCCAAAGGTGTTCACTGTGGCCTCGTCTGAGAACAAGGTGCACTCTGTGCCTGACCACCATTCCAGCAGCATTACCAACTCTGACAAACATGATGAAGATGGAGAGAGGAGTTAAGGGTGCCGCTTATAAAAAACATTTAATGTTTCATCTCCAGCCCCATTCAGTGCCTATTCTCTTCTGACTCCCAACAACTCTGTCACATGATTTTCAGTTCAACACAGTAGAGATTAAATGAGAGCTTCGACAGGTATAGACCAAATAACATCACCATCCTCAAACAGTATTTAGGGCACTAGATAGATGCATTATGGATAATTTAACAAGTTTTTAACAGTGACAAGTTTGGCCATTATATTATGAATATGAAATTTCATAATCACTGGAAGAAACGCCAAAACTTTGTGCCTAAAAACGGACAGTTGAGTCGTTGATTGCTCCACTAAATGAGTACAGTTTCTCCCAGGTGGAACACAAATTAAGTACAGACGCAGCCTAATGCTTTTACTCAACATGAAACAAGCTTTATGGAAGTAAACAGACCAATGATGGGCTTTTGAAGGGATACAATGTCATAGATCTTCTGCAATAGATTTTAATATTACAACACAGGACTCTAATTGTTCTGTATTATGGTCATCAACACAGAGTCAAAGGCACCAGAGAATCAAGCTAATTTATCAAAATACCTGGGCAAAGCCAAGAATGATAACTTGTGTCTTTCTTTTACAGCGAAAGAAAGAATTAGCCCTTTCTCATCTGTCTTCTCCAGCTTTTCTATATCCCAGCATCTGTCTTACTCCACCCTGAACATTACCCATCCTTCATTACCCACTCTTCTGATTTCCCACCTCCCCTTTTTTAATCTTATAAAAAGCATTTCACTTAAATTCAGCATGCGCTGAATGTAGTTGCTATGGTTAGCCTATTTCTCTCATTTCAGTACAACCAGGCAGATGGAAGGCATTGCTTCTATCATGGGACAACTATAAAAAATATGAGAATAGTTCACTCTCCCAGGAGGAAGATTTGCTTGCATGCAAACTGTAGTCATTGCTATTTTCTCATTTCAATGAGATACGGGTGCAATCAAAATTTCGATGCACAAGTATGGTAGTTAAAAAGTCCAACTCTTCCAATATAACTACTACTAACTTGCAGGGTCAAAACTGGAAGGCGCCCCCCTTGCTTCTCTACATCAGGTTCTGCCACACAGTATTTCAGCTTTCCATCAAGAGGCCCTGGTTTTGCAAAATGGAGCAGTGCCTTCCTGCACAAGGGCTTCTGATCACAGATTCACCAAATGATATGGGGTTGGAAGGGACCTCTGGAGATCATCTAGTTCCCCTGATCAGTGGGATCAAGACAGGGTAATCTATCCATACCACTAAATAAGAGTGGGTCCAAGTTTGGAACATATCACAGAAAAGGCACACACAGTATTTGGGTGAATGATAGGGAAAACCAATCCTGGTCTGCTCAAGATACATAGCTTCTCTAGCAGTAGTTTTTTCACTTGTATTTCCCATGTGACCACTTATCCACCATGTTATTCCCCTGCATCATTTTCAAGACTCGTTCATTTGGAGGCATGACAAAGTTACACAACTTGCTGAAGATGACAGTGTAACCCTGGTAAACTGGAAATACAGCAGAGGAAAGACAGAGTAATAGTTTATACCAACTAGAGGTTTCTATCATTACTTTCCAGCTTTGTCTCCTTTGCAAATGATGTGATCGCTTACCTATCTTGCTTTGGTTATCCTGGCTCAGTAAAAAGGGAAAGAGGACAGCAAGCGTGTCCTTAATTGAGAGCTATGCTCTTCCAAGTAGGTGGCCAAGAAAATGAAGCAGTGGTATCAAACACAGTATGGTACTCTGAGTGATTTTACCCTTTCCATTGCTCTCTCTGTCCTAAGGAATAACCTCTAATACCTGCTACAGTTGCTGCATTTTCTTCCCAAGAATAAAATAAAATGGGTGTATTTCTTCTTCAAATTCAGAAAAAAAAAAAAAATTCAGAGGCAGGTGTGGATGATTTTCTGCAGAGCATTTCTTCTACTATTCACTCTAAAATAGTGGAGGAAGCTTTGCTGAGAGATTTGCCAGAGTTCATACTGAGAGAGCAGGGTTGATGAGCCGAAGAATTAATACGAGGAAACAGACTGTCCTTTACAAGTGTACTGATAAATGATGTAATTATAACTGGGAGGGGAGTGGGCCCATCTCCTTTTTTTTTATTATTTTTTGGTGTGTGGGTTACAGCTATTTTGTGTGGCACCAATCCTGCCAATGCTATGGCAAGCTCATCCTTCTGAATGAAGGGACGATCAACACTTGCGCTACTTGGGCTACTTCCTGTAGAGGACAAGCAACACTTCCTTACAACAAACCCCCTCCTGCAGCCAAAGGTCCCACACGTTAAGGCAAGTGGGGTTATACCCTCACAAGCCAGCCAGAAATAAAGCAAACAAGAGGCATAGTGCATCTCTCAATTTAAAATACTAACATTGCAATACTAACATGCAACCTGTCTAGACCAAATGTGCTGAGCTCTCCAAAGGCATGAATCACCTGAAAGGAGCTGTAGGAGAGCTTGAAGTACAGACTACTCCTATCATGAATTACACGCGCTGCAAAGGGTTTACATTGAGGCCAGAGCCTCAAACAAACATTTTTTTCCCCAAACATCTGCCAGGAACACTGGATAGAGTCTGTCTCCTTCCCCTTCTGAAGCTGTGCTTTATGTATTTGAGAAGAAATAGATTAAGAATAGAGCCTGGTTTTCAGTGGGCTAGAGTACATCGCCAGATACGCAATCACCTGTGTATCTACCCCTGCACACAGATCCTCTGCCAGACGGGCAGAGCAGCTTCTGTTACAGACAGCTCTGAGATGAATGCTCTCAGCTTAAAACTAAACAGCTTGGAGTAAACGAGCAAAACATAGCATCCGGAACAGAACACCAGCCCACAGGTTCATTGCCAAAAGGCTTCTACATAATGAAATATATTTGGTTATGAATGGTAACATTTGAACTGCTGCATTTACATGGCTTACTCAATTAGTTATAAATCACAATTGAAGTGCATATTCTGTCAGCTCTTCCATTACAGGCCATCAGCACTCTGCAATCCCATATAACATTTACATTAATTTTCATAGTTTAATTTCTCAATCACTTAATTTATAATAGGCTATACATGAGGGGCTATCCTACATACAACCCAATTATCCGCTCATCCTCTCCAAACCTTTTTGAACAATAGTGCAGATTATTTCCAGTGTATACAAGATATAAGAGAAAAGCATTTAAAACATGATTTTTCCATGCACAATGCTAACTTGTAGAAAGCACGGGTCTAAACCTACAAGCCTCACAGGCACAAGCAGCTCATATCCTCAGAAAAGTCAGACTATTACTGGAACAATAGTTTTCAGGATGAGACCAGATTCTAGGTTATTAAAAGCACATTAAATTCTTACAAGCAAAATAAAAAAAAAAAAAATCCCCGTATATCCTCACCTCTCTCCAACCAAGCTCATTCTGAAGTTTCTACTTTAGGGTCTTCTATTACAATACCCTTTCTCCTGACAGTTTACCTGCCACTCTCCATTTAATTTCCTTTCTCCTCTGCTTCTCAGACAACGTACTCAATAGGTAGAACAAAAAGCACAGGAAGGACAAGAAGCTTAAAAAGAAACTGAGCTAGATACTTGTGGGAGCTTTTGTTGATAGTACTTCACATCGATGATTTAAGAAATGTGGCTGCCTGTCAGTGGACCGCTCAACTGTAAGTATTCAATTGGGTGACTCATTTACCCAAAGTGGGAGTTGGATGCTGAGCTGAGCACTAAGGTAAGTGGCCAAGCATACTGGGAGGGGATGGAGAATGGAAACAAATTACATGATTCACTGCTGAAGCAGGAGGTGACATTTGGACTAAGGGGCCTTCTAAACATTTATTTCAGAAATCTAATCCCCTGTTAAGCTGTATGAGAAGAAAAAAAAAGCCATTCACAGGAAGGAAGTTTTGCAAAGGTCTGAAAGAGGAGAGCAAAGCGGCTGCACTCACTGTACAGCCATCCCACGGGCAGAAGAAGGAAAGAGTGACAAATTGCTCGTAAGAGGAGACACTGGCGTCACAGATGGACACTGTAGGGTGTAAGAAGACTCTGAAGTTGTCACACAGTTCAGCTATAGAGTCACCTACACTAGCTACTTTAGGACAGATATATCTCTTTCTGCAGATCAGTCAACTGGGGCTCTTAAGTAAGTGGTCAATATCGCACATATGCTCACTACCTGAAGCAGTCTCTGTGAATTCCCCCTTCCTCTTCACTTAGTACAGGCCCTGATGCTGGATGAAGATGGTATTGAGAAAGAATCAGCAATTCCTACCAGTCAAGATAGGGTAGGGGGTGGGTGGGAGCAGCTTTACTTCTCACTTTTTTGAATAACCGAGTGACAGTATATATCAGTCCCTTGACTTTTGCATGTGTTCCCAACATTTCAGGAAAGACAACTGCTTTGAACTGCTCTATGTCTAACTTACCACTTCTCTCTCTTTCTTGTGTCTGTATACACATATGTGTATGTATATATTTTGTTTTCTTTAATTAACAAATTGAGAAACAAAAAACATTCCCTTCCCCACCCCCCAGCCCTCACATCCCCCCCTTCCAGCATACTCACGGCTCCAAAGTGAATAGGCAAGGCGACAGTTTACTCGGCGATAAAACTGCTTGTTTATGGGCCAGAGGACTAGCGTGCATAGTTGAATGAAGTTAATGATCAGTCCACTCACAACAAAGACGAACCCAATGAGGAGGTGAACTATGAACTGAGTCTTCAGAAAAGCAATGAAGCCCATGATAACCACTCAGAAGCGTGTGCAAGGGCCGTCACTCAGAATAATTGTCCTGAAAGAGAAAGAAAAGAGTCAAATGGAGATTGGATTTACAAGCCCTGAAGAAGGGCAAAGCAAGAGCCTTGAACAGTCCATGCAATTTCAGCAACAGGAACCCAATCCAATCAACACTCTGCTCTCCAAGCCTGCCTCATTCAGGTCCTCACACAATAAACTGTTGATGGTGCAAATCACTTTCAAAAATAGGAAGGAATCATTATTTGCAATTTACAGCCCACTAAGAAGATTATTGCTTGCTGAAGATGAACCTCACACCTCTCTTCAAACAAAGATCATATAATTGGGCTTAAGGCTGGGAGAAACATAGAGAGCCCTGCGCTCACAAGTGAAGCAGCCGAGCCCCGACAGGTAAACAAGCTGCACCGTGACTGCTGGACCTTCAGGAGCTGCCGTCCCTGAACTGCAACAGGAGCCTCAGCCCCCCGCACCCAATATATGGCATGCCCAGCCTCTGGAGCTGCGCAAACGAACCCATGCCTTCCTGGCCTGCCTTCAAAGCCACCGCTCTGTACACACTTCTCACGAACAAGCACCCAGCGCTTGTTCCCGGGGCTACAGAGATTTTGTTACACCTTCGCCCTGACTAGAATAGTATTACAGCAGTCCATCCCGGGAGCAGGCTCTTCATCCCACAGCACGTTTCAGGATGAAGAGAGCAGGGCTGGTCACACAGAGAGTCAGTCTGGCAAACACTAAGGCACGGAAACGGAAATCAGGTATTCCCACAACCAAAACCCATGCCGGAGCAAGTTTAATAACTTCTCACTTTGTCTAGCCACAGTTCCATGACTAAATATACCAGTTGGTGTGACGAAAAAAAGTAAAATAGTAGAAAAACCTTAGGCTATGTAGCAGTACAAATTTGATCTGGGAAGCGGTTTGGTGCAGAATCTTGATTCCACTGAACTAGCTGGAGCACTTAATTCTGAGCTATTTATATTTATACCAGATGCAGAAAGAAGAGCAATGTCTGAACCACCAAAAAGTCACAGTAGCTTAGGCAGACAAGTCTGATCCAACACAAATCTTGACAGTAAAAAGTTAACCCAATAAAACGTACTTACCAAGCCACCAGATTGAGTTTATTCCAAACCCTGCATTATCTGGCGTTGGCGTTCTTGACCCGTTGGGTACTAGAAGCCCTCCAACTAGGCCAACCAAGCTGTCAAGCCACAGCCTCAATATCTGACCCAAAAAATAAAAGCACGATCCTGATTTTCTGCCACAGCTAAAGCTTGCTGACAGTACTCATGCTCAGTTTTTACAAGTGTTGCAAATGACCAGACCAACCAGCAGATGGTAACAAATACTTCTGACAAGCCAAGCATCCAAAGCTGATGCAGAAGTTCCCACTGCCCCAAAACAAATACCTGCCAGCTGTGAGGAACCAAACCATTTTGGTTTGCCACCTGCTTACACTATGGTGCTATTTATAAAACTGAAAAGCAATTTTACTTGTGAAAGCTTGTTTTCTATCATCTCTTCTACAGATCAGTTACTGCCTTTCAAGGCACAGAGTGTCTAGCTTTTGCACAACTAAAATCTATTTGCATCACTAGTAATTTACCTACTTTGGAAGCACATTACAGAGGAAAAAGTTAGTTTTGATACAGCCACTATTGTGCCCACCACAGAAAACAAAGCAAAGCAAATTGAATAGGCCAATATTGAAGCTTATGATGAATAATCTAAATTCTCCCATAGTTTTCCTGTAAGAACGGAAGAAACGTTTCTTCCACTAGTAAATTACTTTAAGAATAGCTGTTGGGAAGGAGAGAATTGTGTTTCAAAAGAAACAAGTGGAGCCCTCCTTTCTCTCCCCTTCCTAAAGGGTTGCAGGGTACAGTTGCCTCATAGAGCCAAAACACCACACCAGCATTCAGATGCACAAGAGGTAGCCATGGTGTTCGGTGCTTGACTCCTCTTTTCCACTGGCATGTTCTTTAAGTCATTGTATTAAATGCCGCCAAACATTAAAGTTCTTCACTTCTAAGATCACTCGTTCTCTTCAACTGGTCTCTCTCAAAAACCAGTTCAAACAAAACTGAAAAGAACAATTGCCCCTTCTCCCTCTCTCCACACAACTATTTCTTGAATTTCTACCTGCCTTCCATACAGCCACGTGCAGGCAGCTTTGCTGATGACTGTGTCTGTTGTACTCATTAGCCTAACATTTGCTGCCTTTCAGTGCACAGCACAGCTTGGCCCCTCCTGGAGAAGGGCCCAAAGAGCATAAATGGCATGAGGAAGAATAGAAATGTCAAGTATTACCCTCAAATAAAATGGTTTGGCTCCACTTCCACAGTCTCTTTGCTTTGAGCAAAGCCCCTAGCACCCTGGTATTTCTCCCTAATGGTTAAGGACATTGCCGTATTACAGACCCAGAAGGACACATCCCTTTTTACAAGACAGAAAGCTGGAAATGTTGCAGCATGTTGCTTCTCCCACTTTGTTATATGTTGAAAACAGGATTTATCACTCGTGTGCTGATGCTGTGCCCCACACCCTGAGCACTGTCTTGCTCTGGCAGGGCTCTAGAGCTGCCTGGCTTTGGTGGGCAACACGGCACAACCACCTTGCGTGCCCGCACCTGGGCCCATTGCACCCCATGGCATCTTGGGGACTCCACGTCTTACTGGTATTGCTACAGGGTAAAGAGAACAGCAGCCAAAGCATAGCTGGCTCCTCTCTGGCACCTTACGAGGGCAGCATTTGCCCAATTTCTCCATAAAGCACAGCTGGTTTACTTGCACTTCCTCTTAAAATGGACAGGGGAAAAAAAGTGGGTTAGTCTGGTTGTCTGCTCCAGTTTCAATGCGGAATACAGAACCTGACAGTGTCCCTTTTGCCAATCCCTCACTTGATTGTATTTGACTTTTAAGATAATTAGAAGGTAAGATTAACCCAGGAATTTTTTACTTTTCTGCATTCCTGCCCACATAGGGCAGCCAGGCAGTTCAGGGACAGGCCAACAGGCAAAGGGTGGTCAGCAGCTGTTTTGCTGAATCCCATGGTCAGGCTGGGGAAAGGATGGGGAAATCAGTACTTGCTGGAATGAGGAGAAGCAACATCTCTCCATCTGACACATATATTAAGATCAGCTAAGTGAAGTATCTAGAAAGTAAACATCTACCCTAGCTTGAGACAGCAAGTCCCAGGACTATTCAGGTTTTTTTTGTTTGTTTGTTTGTTTTGGTTTTTTTTTGGTGTGTTTTTTTTTGAGTAAACCATTTACATGTGCATATTCAAAGATCTTCTAGTTAAAATCTTTTTTTTCTCTCTTCTTCTCCCAAAGCACCTTGTAACTTCACAGCATCGAGGTCTCACCACAAAACCTCCATTTCCTCCTGTGCAGCCACACTGAGAACTGTGAGTGACTTTAGTACTCTTTCTGCTTTCACATCCTCTCCAAGTGCCTGCTTTTCACAGCCATGGTACAGGACAGCAATAGTGTAAAGCCCAGCTCAAACCACACAGCACACTTCGATTGCCTTTCAGTGCCTTATCCTGCAGGGTCGTTTGACTTTTCATAAAGTCAGAAACCACTCCCTATAGTATTGATCTTTATCTTCTCAGATGTGAAAGTTCTTCAGTGCTTTGCATCCTTCTGGGCTCCCTCCCGTATTTATATCTCTCTCAAGTAAAGGGCAAGGAGGCAGATGTCCTACAGATTTCTTGGGTATAGAGTCGCATCTTGAGGCAGCTCTGATGGATTCACATGGATTCTCTGGTATCTAAAAGATACTATGTGCCTCTCCCCAGAAGGAGGAATACAATCTTTTTCCTTTACCCAGCTTTCTACATTCATGAAAGTCCTAATGAATAAACTGCTTTGAGACTTTTACCTCTCTGTTAAATGCCACTGAAATGTGTCACCAAGTTCAAAAGCCATTAGGAAGGGAGAATGACAGACAGTGTGACTGCATCAGCCTCATTTCATTAAGAAATCGCGTTAAAAAACACAGGTGCATAAAGTGCACTAAGCACGTTACAGCCATTTCATGAAATATGTTATTTATGAACTCAAAATTAAAAATTAAGCCATTAATCATTCTATAATACAGTATTTCCAGCTCGAACCCCAGGTTTTAATTAGTTTATTGCGATCATGTGTGTAACAATTCCTCTGAAGTTCATGAGGTTTGCATGAATATGAGCATGAAATTAGAAATTGGTCCACTGATTCTAATATTCCAACCCAGTGAGAATTAATGTGCTCAACAACAACAAAAACTGTGGCAGCCAGTATTTACATCTTTAGCCTTTTGCCTTCAGTTTTTTCCGAGCATGCTCTGTTCCCATTTTCCAGCTGCATCTGCTCTACTGTACCATATTTATCTCCACTTATGAAACTAATTATCAGCATCTCTTGCTCTGAATGTGTTGCCCCACCCTGAATTCTGGTATTTTACCTACCTCATAATGTTTTTGCTAGTTGGGGAATTGAGTGAAACCCTTACGATACTCAGTTCTACTGTTTACTCTGCATTTTTCAGATTGAGCTTGGTAAACCTCCTTCATCTGTATAAACTTGGCAAACCCTGTCTATAAAGAAAGGCTAATAATGTTGCACGTTAAAACAGTACAAAAAGGCATTATGTTGGCCAACCTCATCATGAGTTTCTCTACAAACTCTGCTCATTGAAAACACACAAGGAAAATAAAAAACTAATTTTTATCCAAAGTGAGAACTATCTGTTCCATGAGCTGCTTCATGCTTATGAAGTGGACAGGGACAAACAGCAGCAGCCAGGAGCTGAAGAAAATGCTTTCCACCTTCCAGATTTCCCTGATGACCCAACTCAGGCTACTTTTCTTTTAAAACCAGCTATGAAAATCACTAGCATCAGTGCCTTTTCCCTCACTTCCCCTTATAAGATCAGAAAACCCACAAATACTAACCAATTATCCAACAGTCGAGGCAAAGATATGAGGGGAAGCTTTCAATACCACTGCCCATACAGCTTGGTGGATAAATAAAAGTACAGGTCGCAGTCTGGTCATTCTAGCATCCTTCAGAAGTACTACATTGACACAGGGGAGGCAGATTATTTTCCTGAACATTTCTGGGGCATACCACACAAAAATACATTGATCATCTTATGAGTTGTGTTCAATGCTTAGAATTAATTACCTAGCTTACCTTTAAGAAATAATTTTTCCTTGCAGAATATGCAATACTTTTCTAGCTAAAAGACAAAAGTACAGTGGCCATCCAGTTTTTGAAAGTGTAACGATATATTCATAGCAAATACCCCTGATACAGGAGAATACTCAGGAGGAAAGCAGGTAATTGATGGCCTCCCACTTCCTGCACTGTACCACATCTCCTCCTAGGATGAGGAACCTGGGAGCCTGAGCCATGTGGTGCAGAAACCATACAAAACCAACAGAGTATTTACCCAAGGCTTTACCCCAGACTTCAAAAAAGCAACCCAAAGCGCCTGACCACTCTGCTATGGCACCACTAAAAGCACTTGTCACTCAGGCCTGATTTATTTTAGAAGTATAGTTTTAGAAGAACCACTGGCAACCACAGCTGTCTAAGTAGACTAAAAAACATAGCTTAGATCAACAGCAGTGAGTCAGTATAACTAATAAGCAAATGAAAGGAAATAAGGTATAACAACAGTTTTGGTATCCATTTGAACAGTCTGTACTCCAGATATGCTTCAAATATGCTGTAAAAATAGACAACTATTCAATCACATCCCACACAGCATTACAAACTGTCTACTACAGACCCAGCCTTTTAAACCTAAGCATGACAGGAAGATTATCTTAGTTTCTCACACAATATAGGTCTAATTTCCCTGCACATCTCTCAGTGAAATTCAAGACTGATTCAGAGTTCATTAAAAATCTTGCTTGTCATGACTTTCTAAAATTGAAGTGTATGGAAGAGGACCTTAAGCCAAACTTAGGTCACAAAGATGCAAAGATTTGTGACTTAGGTCACAAATTTGTTTCTGAATTGTGAGAACTAGGAATATGATCTCAAAAGAAAAAGTGTTACTGAGTTAACATCATGGAATTAGATGAGAATTTATTCCTTGAAATTTTGTCAATCTTGGCTTGAAACAGCACCAGAGCCAGTTTCTAGAACACGCCAAGAGTAAAAGATCATCACCTCTATCTGTTTGAAATATGTTCATTATTTTGGTCTTGATCTAAAGCCCACTAAATCATAGAAACTTCCATGAGTGTCAATAGGTTTCGCTCAGTATCTATGAAGATTTTTTTTTATAAGTCTATTTCTATCAAACAGAAAGCCTCTTGCTTGACTCATCATCCTAATAAGATGCTGATACTTCAAGGTTTAAAAGAAAAAAAGGCACTGTGCACATTGCTCTGACACTCATCATCATTTAACAGGCATGGAAAATGCGAGATCCTGAAGAAATTATTTCTTTTTTTTCTACCATAGGTAAAGTGTAGGCGTTAACTCTAGACATGATGTGGTGGTCACTCAGAACAATGACAACCGCATGAGGAGCACGCATCCTCAACAGAGACACTAGTCCCTATTCATGCCTCTTCCACTCTTTGGAAATCTTTATTGTCACAAGACTGTAAATTTACCATTTCGGTTTTGGGAGAGAGTAGGTAAAAAAATAAAATGCATACATGAATAGCTTCTGCATACCAGTGAGCCCCATTGGGGAGGGACCACAGGAAGTCAATGCCTTCACCCCACAAATGCCACGCTAAGGCATAGCCCCACTGTGGGGAGCCCTTTATGTGCTCAGGGGACCTCCTGCCACAGCAACACCCCCCCATCCTACAGAGATCATCCGTAACAGGTGCACACCCTATCAGGACTTCAGCCCAGGCACCCCTTCCATTTCAAAACGTGGGGAAGCTTGCTATCAAGATATGGGTTGCTCTAAAAAAATTAGATCAAGATAACCAGTTATTTAACTCTTATTTTGTAGATAAAAGACCACAGAATATGTAAACAAAGCAAAGAAAAAAATTCAAACAACTTGACAGACCAGAAGGGAATAAAGGAGCTCTTGATACTACATATCACCACACCTGAGGGGCAGCTTTCCCTCTTCCCTACCCTAAATGAAGTGCTACTGACATGATTAAACCTCCTCACCAGCAGTGGAGAGCACTGTACTTATGCCTCAGCTAGAAATGAAATTATATTTTTCTAACCTGTTGCTACAATATTACAGCTGAAAACACAAGCAATATTAAAATGGCTATTTTCCAAATTTAATTTCAACCATTTCCTTTTATCGTACTCGGCGGATACAAAAAGAGCAAGTGTGCACAAATTCAATTTCTCCTCAGCATTTGGTTAACTCAGGGTCTATTTAAACAAATGGATCAGATAACCGAAATGAATCCTGACTTGCTTAGAAATCTGTTGGCTGCAAGGCAACCAACACAAGGAAGCAGAACTGCTTGAGAAAACTCCCTCGCTGCAAGCGTCTCTTTATCAACAAAGAAAATAATGGTCTTTCATAAGAATTTTCTATTCGCAACAGGGAAACTAGCAAGATTCTGTCACGAGTTCACTGGGTAAAAACCAGCCCAGACAACTTCGATGTCATGGCTGAATACCACTGAACCAAACCGACATAGTTTTTTTCTGTAGAACAGCCTCTCCGTACTTGCAAAGCACCACAGGATTCTCTGTTGAGCTTTCCAGTGAAGGAGTTCCACTGCTTCAAAGCCTGGCTGTGCATGCGTGCAACTTGTTTTTATTTCAGGAAGACAAATATTGCCTTATGGTTTAGTAAACTTCTATTATAGTACGTAATTTACAACTGCTTGTAGGTGTTTGCATGCTGTTTCTCCCCTGTATACACACACGCCGCTTGTCACCATTTGATCTGCAGTCTGGCACTTTTGCTTCACTATGAACAACATGTAAAGTTAATTTTTCCTAAAGCTATAATTACAAAACCTTAATTGCATATTAAATTTAGATTAGATAATAATTTGCAAGTTTTGCAAGTCTACATCATTTCTCATACGTACAGATGGGTTTTGTGGGTACACGCATATTTATAGAAACTTGGGAGAGCCCCTGTAGAACTCAGCCTTACAAACCTTGTCCTAAAGTTGAATATTACGAATTACAAAGATTTGCCCAACTGCAAGCATTTGAGCTCAAGTTCTTTCTTTTTGACCTGCTTGCCATCAATAGGAAAAAACCAAAACACAACAACCCATAACTTATCTTGTTCTACACAGCATAAAATTAGACTCATATTGAAAACCAAAGGCAAGTAGACACATATTACTCCTGGTTTTATCTTTAGTGGAAAAGGGCAAATTCAACAGTTGGGGCAAAAAATGAGAGCTTTTCTATTCTGGTCTCTACATTACAGAAGTCAGCCTCCCTGCTGCAGCCACACACAGAGGCATCAGCTATTGACCCAGGGCAAGGGGGAGAACATCTTCCCACCAGCCCGTTGGCACAGCAAGACACAGCAGGAACGGACCTGGCTCTTATATGGAGGGGAAGAAGATAAGCAAGACTGTGATTTACAAGAAAAAAGGATGAAACCAGGGGAAAATACCAGCCCACAGCAAGACATTTTACGCTGAAATGCATGAGCTAGAACACTGTCATATTCTGTATATTTTAAGAAATAAATAGGAACAATTATCCAGTTTTGCAAATTCCTCATGGCTCCAGACAGACAGTTAAGCGTGACTCACTCAGAAATGGCTGTCAAACACCTTATGCCAGCCGTGCTCCTTCTCTTGGGAGCTTTTAAACCTCCCCCTGGCCCTTTTTGTTTGTTTGGGGGCAGCTCTTCTCCCCTCTTCGACGCTTTAGATAAAATTCCTTAAAGGGAGCAGCAGGATGCTAATCCTTGCTAGCTCCCCAGTTCCCTATCCCTTCCCTCATGTCATAACTCCTCTTTTTGTTACACGTGCTGGTGCCTTCCCAGCCCTGGGCAAGAGGTCTGCTGCCTGCCACAGGGGATTTACGCCATTCAGTCATTGTGCACAGCATCACAGGCATTGCCTGCCCATCTGGTATTCAGTTGGTATGTCAGCCCCAAGTTCTGAAAAATGCTGTCAAGCTTCCAGCTTGCATAGGCTTTGAGAGCAAAAGCAGGCCGGGAGAAGCTCTTGGACCACTCGGCACACTCCAGCAGGTCTAACAGGTCCACTCCAGTTCTCTAAAGGACAGCCAAACATTTTCTGTCCTGCTAACTGCTCTCTGCAATTTCACTCTGAGTACAACAGCAGGGTGTCCTGCCCAATTTCAAGTGTGGCAGACGATGGGCAATGCTGGGACGCGATACCTGCCAAGCAGTACTGGGATGCTCTTGGTGCTAAATGCTCCCTTTCTTTTCCCAGCCAGGTTCACTCATCAGTGATACCTAAGGAAGGATTTCAGTGGCACCTTCGGTAAACACTGCGCATCTCTTTACCCCTGCATGCAAGGGAAGGGATACTTGTGAGATGTAGCTTACTGCATAGCCCGGCAGCAGCTCACACATCATTTAACCATTGCATTTGCAATGAACAAAATCGCCACCAGCATCACAAGACATTTAAGCAGTTTTGAATGCTCATCATGAAAAACAAGCCAGCAAACCACCAATAACCACAGTGTCTGCATGCTTCTGACTTACTCCCACAGTTACACTGCAGGGGGAAGAATTCTTTTTTTTCTTAATGCCAACACACAGCTTTATGATGCTGCAGATGTAAAGCACATCCCCACAGGCACCCATCGATTGTCCCCTTGCTTGCCTTGTTCATGCTCTCTGCTATGGTCTACACCGTGGCTTAGGAGTTTGTGGGCAGCACCACACTGATGTGGCTTTAAGGTTTCTGGATCTCAGCTGGCCAAAGTGGGGTGGGTAGACAGAGTAGGGCAAGAGCCTAAAACCGTACACAGGGATTTGCTTTGATAATCCCACCGCCACCTCTTCCTCGAGCCTCATGAGGAGCTGAGAGACCTCCCTCTCTCACAGAAAGGAAAAGGTATAAAATACTTCTCCACTACACAGCAGGATGAAGTGGCTGAAAACACGCATGCCCGCTCCTGGAGCTGAAAAAAAATATATCTCCATTTTCCCTGTGGCAGAGGACCCCAGTTCTCTGGGCAAGGGAACAGGAAGCAAGATGATTCTCCCCGGAAGAAGGATGGAGGGGATGACCCATTTTAGGCAGGTTTAGCGCTCGCAATGTGGGTACCCTGGAGGTCTTGTAGATTTGGTGGGTAGCACCTCACTGACACCCCTGAACAATGCTCCTCAGCTGACAGCAGGTCTCAGTAGAGTAGGGCAGAATTCCACACAGGCATGGCTTTGAAAATCACTTTGCTTATACATACACACACACACACATATATATATATATATATATCTATATATAACATGTACAGGACGTATCAGCAATTTCCAGGATAGCAGTTGTAGGTCTGAAGGAATTTCATTTTAAAACAGGAGTTATGCTAGTATTTGGAAAAAAGTGGTCTGCAGAAAATTAGCATTGTAATCAAAGAAAGGGTGGGAAGTGGAAGCCAGGAGAGCGTGGACTCCATGATTTACAAGTAATGAAACAGAGGCTGAGCTGGCCATAATCAATGTTCTTCTCAAATCAGCTCGTTATTTATTCCATGTCACTGCTGTTTACATACCTATGCAATTGCTACACAGTCTCTGTGATCCCACAAATCTATGATAAAATTTGCACTTTGACAGAAGCATGAATCTTCCTTTTCTTCAGGCAACGTGGCAAGAATATCAAATCTCTTCCCTCTCCACAAAAGTAATTGATGTCAGTTGAATTCTCCCTGTTGAGCTAAGGCATAGATCATCCAACACAGAGTAATATGAAAATTAAAATGAACATTTTTTTGTATATTCTTTTCAAAAAGGACAGATCAAAAGCCATAGTTTTTCCCAGTTCTTAACTGGCTTGGAACAGGTTCTTGCCTTGCATTTAACTTCACAAATGCTAAAGAAATTCTGTGATAGTTCTTTGGTTTCTCCTACTTTCGTTCTCGCTGCAGGTTATCGTTATTGATCACAAACACATTGGATATTGGGAGGGCACTGTTGCACCGACCAGCCTGGGTGCTTGTGCTGCTCTCATGGCTGCGACAGGGCAGGAGAGGCTCAGAGAGCAGGGGCCAAAGAGCAGTAACCTGCCCTGCACCTCAGCCGGCCCCAGACTCATCTTCACAAACTCCCCCCTCCACTTTATGTGAAGGTGGGCAAAACCAACAATGTAAGTACATACTGTGAAACAGAAAGAACAACCCAGGTTTTCAATTTGATGTAATAAAAAAAAAAAAACAAACCAACACATTCCAGTTGCTTTTACCCAGGACTGAGATAAAAATTAACTATGTATATATACACATTATGTAATTACAGACATGTAATTAACCACAGAAATCGCTGAAGCTGCAAGTTACCTCAGGGAGTTCTTCTCAATATAACTGAAAAAAGGGGCATTTTTATCATTTTGAAGAGTTCAGGACTTTTGTCCCGCTGGACTGGAGGTCAAGTCAAGATTTAACTATGAGGAAATTACAATCTGCATCTAGCAGGTCTATTCTTTTTAGTCTTTCCCATCGAGCAAATGCTGATATTGGCATTTTTCCCTCAAATGTAAGCATTTTCAATTCCTTTTGCGAAGAAAGACTTTTTGCCTTAATTACTTCTGGTTTCAATGGAGCTAGCAGGTGTAGCAAGACTATTTCCTTCATTTCAGCTAGTTCATTCAAAGTTGAAAACCCAACTGGGAGCTGAAAAAGGAAAGAGCCTCTTGGAATCTCTGAATAAAAAACAGGTGGGAGAAAATGAGGTCTCTGAATTTTAAATGGGGCCAGACTTTCCCTGGTACTTACATCTTGTTTTTTCCTTTATAGTATACTTCTTCTCTTAAAGTGAACATGTTCCAGCTGTGGCTACTTTCTTTAGTGAGAAGAATACTGTCCAGAACGGATTTTCAGAGTAATTCAATTTTCCTCCAAAGCCTTTCATTCTTTCTGAAGTTATTAAGCCAGACAGTTTGCCTGCACAGGTGAAAATGCATTTTTATGGATACAAAAGTCTGAAGCTACTACAATTACGATTGGTACTATAAAGCAGGATTTGGTCAGATTTATGTCTAGATGATGATAGCAGCACTTTTAAGGCATTAAACAAATGCTATTGGGAAAATACTAAAAATATTTAAAGCATAACACACTTAAATAGTTTGTCAACACTTTGACTCTTACTTTCCAATTTGAGATTAACACCTGCTTTGCAGCTGGCAATGAAGTCTCTCATTTGGTCCCAAATTCTAAAGTTTAATCAGGTTAAAAAAAAGTTGAAGTGTTTTAAAAATACAGGTTATAATGTATTTCAGTGAGAAACTTTAGTATTTCTATATTTCGATGCAGGGATTTACAATTTGACAGAAGATTAGTTGGAGCACCCTTTCCTGGATCACCGGCTCTGATTTGTACAGATTTTAAGTTGTTAAAAATTTCAGAGTGCCCCCACCCTCACTGAAGAGAGAAGTTCACTGACAGCAAGTCAGGCCAGACAGAGCATTTACCATCTAGTTGAAGTGGCAAATAAGAAAGTAATTAGCCACAGCAACTTCTTTAATATAGTAGGAATTTTTTCCTAGCGAGCCCAAATAAATTTCTTAACACCAATAATCCAGCACTTTTCAGAGAACAACAAAGGGTCAAAAGTGCAAGTTAAATACTGTATACAAAGGCATAATTTGGAAAACATCGCCTATTTCCAGATTAGTGTATGGTTTCCTCAATGACAAAAGTACACGGCTCCCAGCTGAATGGAGGGACGTTACCCAAAGGGAGCCATGCAACTGCAAAACAGAAAACCTGCTGCATAGGACTGCCACTACTGAGGTCAACAGTAAGTTCAGTCCAAGAACCGTACAGGGAGAGCACAAACCTCCCTCGGGATGGCAGCTTCCCCACATCTCTGTGGAGCCAAGGGGAAGGAGGATGGTCAGTCATAAGCGCTCAGGCAGGTAAGAGGAAGGGGAAAACAGCAACCTCGACATGCAGATAGCTGAAAAGCTGAGAGACTGAGGCAAGAACCAAACCGCACGGGGAGCAGACATCACCGCCAGACCATGCTCCCCCCTGCAATCTGTACATTTGAATTCACAATGTGAACAAATCTTCCGTCCACCATTCTTCACCTCCATGCCAGTATATTTAGCATGTTATATCCCTCCCCTTGCTACATGCAACTACAGGAGTTAGTTATATGTCAGACGAAATTCCCATCACTTTAATTTGTCCCCCTACTTGCTGAATCCACAGAGTAGAATGACAATCTGGTGTTCTGACATCAGTTTGATAGCTACCTACTACCATGCCACAGAGACACAGTTAATGTTGCCACTACAACACTTTGATTTAGTCAGGCAGGAGGAGCTTACTGATTGCCAAAAAAAAACCTCTAAACCAGTCTATTTGTTTCCTAAATCATTGGGTGCAGGAAAGAAGCCACATCCACACACACACACACACGTCACACTAAGAGCGCCCTCTTCAGCTCTGCCCCATGCATCAGCTTCCTTCCACCAGATCTGCTCCCAGTGGATGAGCAAAGCAATCACTGGTCAATTCAAAAATTTCTCAGACACATCAAAAAGATAGTAAACCTAAAATATCCGAAACTTATCTTGTCTGCTTCTCCACGTAAATGTTTATATTCAGAAGTGTAGCTTCTATTATTGATCTCTCGAGAAAACAAAGGTTTTAAGTTCTCCCCTCGCCATGGCAATATGTGTACCAAGTAGAAAGATGGTCTATTTAGTAAAGTGCATTTGATGCTATTTCTGAACACAAGACACAAAATAGTATCCTAATGGTTTGCTGAGTTTTATTTTTACAGTAATTTCCCAAGAACTCAAGTTCCCATCAATTTTTTGTCATTACAAGCCACTTCCTCAGTTATGTTTTCTGCTAAAAAAAAATCTTAAACAAGGGCTGTTATATTTTAAAACCAACATTTTTCTTCTGACATTTCATTTCATACTATCATTTCTAGTTAGTTTTCTCTGAAAAGCTTCTCCCTCTCCTCTGTGTTAATGCATTCTTGATATCTACACTCTGATGGCATCTTTGTCATCTTACCTACTCCATATACACAGCCAATTAGTCTCCTCAATCTTTCCCTGGATGACAGCTCCTGCAAGCACTTTATGATCTTGTCTGCACATCCCAAAATTTTGCTTTCAGCTTCTAGTTTTATAACTATATTGTACCATGCGAAAGCAAACAGAATACATACATGACAGTGATGTGAGGGAAATAATCTTTTAACACCTGCTGATGAACATATATTTCAGACTATCGGACAGGCGGTGGAAGGAGAGCAAATCGAGCTGCTGATAACTTCTATTTTCCTAGCAGACTCCTAATACAGAATGAGAGATCGACTCTTCATATAGACAAGGCTATACCATGGACATGGTATGATTCTATCCTTGTCAGGCAAAACAACCACCAACAAAGAAAAGCCATGAACTGCTTCCAGGTTTCAAGGCCACCAAACTTCAGATGTTTGTTCTGCATTGTGAACTGGCCTCTCCCAAGAAATAACCTCTGGAAAAGGTGACCTATCGCTCACCTTCGGACACAGACTAATTTCAGTTCCTGAAATTTTGGGTATGTATGAAGTCATCTCAGGACATCACATCACAAAGCCAAGTCACTGACATAAATTCACTTGTCCCTTCACCCTCTGTCTGCACGACGTGAACACACCCAGTGCAAAGGGAGACAGTACTGGATCCACTCTGCAGTCATCACACTGGGCACATACAGGAAAGCCATCACAGAGGTATTTTCTGTATTAGGGGCCCAAGTCCTGCCAGGGCACACACTCCCCCAGTGGCACCTCACAAAAGCCCAATCACAAACGTTGGGAAGATCAAAAACTTCTCACTAACAACAGCCCTTCATGTTCCCAGAACTTCTTCCAAAAGGAATTCACAGCAATGCCTGCTCCTCACCAAGGCTTCCTTCCGTTCTCTCTTTCCAGACATTGAAAGATGACACTGATTTGTACTACTGCTAGCTGTATTAACAACGTACATACAGTGGCTCAGCACTCAAACAGTTGCCCAGAGAGGCTGAGGAAACCCCATCCTTAGACATTTTCAAAACTCAACTGGACAAAGCCCTGAGCAACCCAATCTATTTGTGAAATAAGCCCTGCTGAAAGCTGCCTCAAACTCAAATGGCACACTCCAGAGGTCCCACCCAACTATGATCTTCTATATTATTTTTATAATGAACACTTGTAAAATTACAAGCCCTCAATTGCAACCCCCATAGAAAAAAGGAAGCCAAGACCTCCTATTTGACCATGGGAAACCATTCTGAGACATCTTTCCTCCTTGAAATATCATCAGGTGAGCTCTACAGGAAGGCAGGCAACGCGCTTTGAGCAATAATAATTAAGTAAAATAAATAATAAATTAACTACCTGAGTTTTCACTCCACTTCCCAGGTGTTTTTTGGAGCCTGCAGCGAGCTTTACGTTGCTATGGCTACTCTTACAAGCACTTCACCCCTCCATTAAAATGAATCACATTACAGCTGCAGTACAGACATGCCCAATCAGGTAACTCAGCCACAGATTATTTTTTTCCCCTCTACTACCTCTGCAAATCTAAGATTTGATTTAAAGCAAGTCCATCCTTATTAAGACAGATGCAAGTTTAAGTATTACTTAGAGCATTTGGTTTGCTACTCTTAATCTCTTCGCTATCATTAAAATGATGGATCTCTCATTGTATCTTCAAAATTTCAGAGTTAACTCACATCTCTTTCATATCACAGTCTGACATCATTTGTTTGCAAAGGGCATCCAAATCAGCCACTGGAAACCAAGTGCCGGGGAAACTGCATGTTACATATTTCCAGTGAAACAGGAACAGTGCCTGCTTCTCTCCAGAAGTGCTCAGCTCCAGCAGAGCAGCCATTGCAATGGGCATGATCATGATCAGCAAAGTCCCTGAGGTCAACTCGGCTTGTGCTCAAGAATAAAAAACAGTCTGTGTGGTGTTGACAGATGCTCTTCCAGTCTTTCCTCCAGCCTTTAATATCTCATGTTTTTCCTACACGCCAGTGCAGACCAATATATAGGAATCTCCAATTAGTTAATGCATAACAACTGCTCTGGTTAGATACTCATTGTTAGAAAGCAGCCTAAAAAAATGAATTTAGCAAGTAGTTCCAAAAGCCTGGTTCCCTACAAACTTGTATTTTAATGTTGACTGACCCTTTTACAGGCTCACATCTGTGTAGAGACCCAGGTATCAAAGAACATCCAACTTTTAAGTCACAACACTTCCCTAAAGTGAGGCTTTTAACAGCCCCTCTCTCCTCTCCCCAGCTACCTCCATGAAACTTACAGGATTTCAGTTATTTTGGAGACACCACCACTGCCACCCACCAGCCAAGCATGGCTGGAAATGCCTCAATGGATTAAAAACGTGGCTAAGGAAAGGAACACAGATAAATGTCTTTGAACAACACAACACTTAAGTTTTATTTCCATAGCAAAGCAGGCTGAAAATCTGCCAAGCTCTACCTCTTCAAGTCATCAAATGTAAATACACAGCAATGCTATGCTAGCCTGGATAAACTTGTGGTTTATACATATGGGCATGGTCATGAAATTCTTTGGGTAATGGAGTTTTTAAGATATTCAAGATTTCCACATTTGCAGATCCGTGAGCAGCAGCCACAGTACAGAAGTCCACATTGAGAACACTGCTCAAAGCTTCGACTTCTCTGGAAACTCCTGATTTATTTGAATACCCTACAGTCTTAAAATTGCAGGGTTTGATGCTATGGTTGTGTTAGGAAGACATTGGCTGTTTTAATCTTTATGCACTTATCTCATAGACAACTACCAAGTCAATGTAGGACACCTGCCTTCTCAGTGCATGAGTTTAACCCTCTAAATAAAGCAGCAGAGCCTACAGTGGCTTTTACACAAACATGGTGATATTTCAAGTCCAGCAGACCATAGATTATGGGCACATTATCCACAGATGTTATATATCATGTATGTATGTATCATGATCATATATGTATCATGTATGTTGCACTTTGTGTGTTGAATGATAATCTGCACAGATACCCCAGGAAAATGGAACTGCCCCTCTATCAGGCTCAGGCCCATTCTTCCTTAGCCTCCCTCCATGGTGGCACAGGGAGTTGCGCTCCACAGGCCTGACAGAGAATGCGTCAGCCAACACATAATGCTCCTCTCCCCTGCCGTTCTGAGAAAAGCATTAGTGAAGTGGATTAGCATTTAGATATGTGAATAATACACTAAGGATAGATGAAGCATATATTTTTTTACGTCTCCGTCCCAAGAGTTGCCCACCAGTGAGAGGGCCCTCTCTCCCCTTCAGCCATCATGGAGGGCAGGGCCCACCAGGGGAGCGTTGCTCTTCAGCCACTCTGCTCCTCTCCTCAGGGCTGGGGAACCGGTACAAGAGCACATACGCACAGCCTGGCTACTCATTTTTGCTTATTTATCTCCCTCGGAAGTCAATCCTTTATTAAAACACTATTTTAATAGGCAGTCACTATGCAGCCTTTTGCTGTGCAATTCTGAAGGAAAACACAAATCAAGCAGTAACTTGACAGGAGCAGGGCTTAAAGCTCACTTTCCACCAGTTTAGCATTTACAATGCAGTACTTCCCAGGGCGCTCAACCAACAACCTGGCCCCACTGTGTGCAAATCACCCCTCCAGCACGTACAAATTAGGAACCTTCAGCTGCCTAAAATAACAGACAGGAGATTCTCTCCAAAAATACAATGATGGTAAATACTAATAAAATCCAAGTGCAGATAGACATCATTAGCAATCATTTGCTAAACTATTGCTTCAAACACCCAAAACCAAAAGAGCAAAACATAATTGCAGTCAATAAGCAAACAAAATAAATGGGCAGTGAAATTACACAGCTCATTAAAAGTGCTCGAACATGCATGAGAGTCTAGCATAGGCCTCCCCTCTCTCAATCTGTCTCAAAAGCCGTGAAACTATTGCAGCACAAAACACAATAGTAGCCAAAACTTTGTCATCTGAGTTATTTTGCTCTTAAAGTGCATTAATGAATTAAAAACATTCATGGCAAGTTCAGGTATTTCGACGCATCACTCAAGCTACAGGACTAGGAAGGTGGTAAGATCTCTGAGTTAAATTACCATAAGTTCTAAGAAAATGTACATCGATTAATCAAATATTTCGGGTTCCTTTGGTGGCCAGAAGCTGGAACTTATAGGGCAGATTTGGCAATAGGGGAAAAAGAAAGGAAAAGGGATTTGCTTCAAACATTTTGTAGCTTGGAATGGTGTCAATTAAAAACTCCCCCAAAATTAGAGCTGAGAATTCTTATGAGTTTATCCTATATATTAAGTGATGACAAACACACACAGAATGATAAATGCCTTATTTATATGCTAAGTGATTTGTTGATTGGTGAAAAAGGACAATTCTTTTAGGGTGTCACGTTGTGGGGAGACTTTCACCAAACAAACTCCCTGACTGATCAAAGAAGAAAATATGATGACTCATGCTCTTATAATTTCTGTGGACTTTAATTTTGTACTATGGGTTATACAATCTGTATATACACTGTATTGCCGCAGTGTACCTTGTGAAGCACTCAGACCTGACAGCAGAACAAACGTATGTGTGAAGAAGTAAATGGATAGATGCCTTCTGGACTATTTCCTACACAGTTGCCTGTAACTTCAGGAGACTGTAACTGTGGTGGTCCTTTGCACATCTTCCATTGCTTCCTGAGCACCAGTCTTCACATAGCTGCACAATGCATTTTTAATTATTTTTTTTTAGGTTGGTGGTGTTCTTGCATTGGACACGCAGCAAAGCAGAGAGCCCCAGGCCTGCAGGGTGCCACATAAATCCCAGCGGAACAAAGACCCTTCTCTTCCTTAGATGAATTCCTTAGAGAGTACAAACTAAATTTAGACCAGAAGGTGACCAAATTACATCCCGTCCAGCAAGCTAATAAGGGTGCTCCAATCCAGGAGAAGCAAAAGATCACAGATGGAATTACAGAAAAAGCGGGTTAATCTCTCAATATGCAAAGTTGATTCCCTGCTGAACTGGTGATCTCTGATCTTAATCACCCCAGCTCTATCTGAGGATATTCTAAAGAATTGCAGCAGCCACGCTAACACATTTAAGAAAAAAACAGTAATAAAAAATTAGTCTTTCTAGTTACTTCCTACAGAGCAGACATATGCTAAAAACTTAATACACTAAAATATTTATCAGTCAGCTTTCTTCAAGCATCAACAAATTAAAGAGTTAAAAAGAACTCAAACCAACAAAGCCCAAAAAGGACTCTGAAGTACTCACATTAGGTCTCATCCATATCTAATCAGAGAGGTTTGAATGAGCTTTCTTTTCACAAACAAGTACATGATGTCATTAATTTTCTCCTGAACCTTGAGGTTGTTGAAGAAGAGGATCTGACCTAATACCAGTTAATTCCTGCTGCGTGCAGAATTGTAATCTCTCCTGCAAACCAGATCTGACCTGGATTTAAGTAAGGATTTTAAGAGTGAACAAAATAAGGGAAAAATAAGAATTACAAGAGATGTACAAGCTAAGCCTACATATAACACTCACACATATTTATATCTGTATCAAAAGCACAACTGATGCATATACTATACCCCAATATTGAGTCAAAACATGTGGAATTAATTAAAAACTACACTGTGTTCATGCATATACCTACCACATGTAATTGGCTTTGATAAAAAAACATTTACCAGGGCAGCTGTTAACATATGTCCCATTTTCTTGATCATTTTGAGGACTAAGGAGGCTAGTAATTCACATACATTGTAATTTTGTGCTACCACACCGTATAGCTGAAAGCTTGCATATCTGCAGATATTCACTGTAAAGCTTAAACATAAATAAACTCATTAATATTAGAAGTGTGTGCATACACACACAGAGGATTGTAAGCTTGTAAATAGCACAAGCATAACTGCCTGGAGCAAGCACTTGGTAATAACAAAGCCAAGAAGATCACCCCACAGATTTTCATTTATTTGTTTCTTCATTGCCTTATAAAACAAACAAACAAAAGAACCCACACTTTACACTAGAAACTCATTCTCAGCAAGATCACACCCCACAGAAAGTATTCCAACCAGAGCCATATTAATTATGATTCCAGCAGGCTTTTCCTTTTACAGTTGAAGTGACATGTAATTTTTCCGCCACAACTAGTCAACAGATTGCACTCGGGTTTCAAAAAGTTGCTACTTGCTCCAGACGAAGCTCTAAGAAGTTCCAAGATTTCTTTTGGCTGAAAGTCTTGGACATATGTAAAGACACGTAGAAAAGACGCCAGCTCAGAAATCTAGGGCAGCCCTGCACCGCTCTATCTTTCCCAAAGCCCACGCAGACCCGTCACTACATACTGCTCCGCAGCACGGCAAAAAACCTAGGTACACCTGGGCTCCCATCCCCACTGCTCCATGCCACCACCCTCCCAGGCCACAACTTACTCCTGAAGGGAAGCAACCTGCTGAGCTCTTGCTGTGTGTGTGGGAAAACTACGTTAGCCTTCCATTTGCACCTGTCTGAAACATTTCTTTTGAAGTGCTGAAGACATGGGTGTCCCACAAACACCCTAATGCACGGTGAGCCTGTCACAGCCTAATTTCCAAACTGTGCGCCAAGAGAGACAGCCACGCAAACACTAAGCAAGAGCACAAAATAAGAGCGGAAGAAGTTTAAAAAGGCTCTCACAACAAACTGGGAAATGCAATTACCATCTTACCCAATGCATGCTATAGCCACTATGCTCTCAGCTGAATAAAAACATACGAAAATCCAAACAATGGCAAAACCGAGCCCACAACAACTAAGAGGGCACCGGAATAAATGAGGGAAGGTATCGACCCCTGGCCACGCGTNTGGAACGGCAAAAATGGACGATGCGAGTCTTGGCTAAGAAAGTAAATTAGTCTTGACATGGAGGAGGGATTATGATGACAAAAGCACATCGAGGTAAATCTGGAAGTGCTGCCGCTACTAGAACTGCCTGCTCAGCAGCAGGAAAAAAAACAACAGGTGGGTTTCCTCTCCATTACGTGGTTTTGTAAAACAGCGAACTAGAAAAGCCCCTCTCACCTTAAGAATGAAGGTATGATTGGGGCATAAGTGGACTAATATTTAAAATAGGTAATACTTCTCAATAAATATTACTGTCAGGTGGTGTTGCTGACAAACCAAGCTTTTGCTCTAATCCAATAATCTTCTTACAGCAAATTACCAGGCTACAATCAACTGGATTCGCTCATGTGGTGAGGTACGTATGTTCAAGCCCTGCTGCTTGACACTTTTTTTTTTTTTTTAAGAGCTGACAAAAGATTTTAACAAAAAGGAACCTCCCGCCCCACCAAAGCCTGTCTCTTCTCCATGAAGAGCAAACTCAAGGCTTGAGAGAACATCACAGCAGAGAATGGGTTTGGTCTGCATCCAGAGCGCAGCCCTTGCAGGGCAGAAGGACTGCTCACCTTTGTGGGGTGATGAAGGGACACCTTTGGACTGCACAGACTGAAGAAAGGGGCCCTGCAGCCAGCCGGGGAGCAGGCCCCTGGGTGCTTTGTCTGGAGGGGGACTTTGGACTCCACTGCCCTTAGCTTTTCTTTGTCTTTAGGTGTCTCTCTCTACCCAACTAAAGACAATGGTATTTTTCTTCTCTTCTCCCCACTCCAAATTCAAGGCTTTTGGAAGGCCTGACTCACAGCAAGCACACTCCAGTGGCTTGATTAACCAAAAGGAGATACCAGATGCTAGAGAGGAAAGAAACAAGGTGGCAGTGGTTTCACCCGACCCAGAGGGCAGGAACACAGAGCCACTGGTGTGATTAAGGCTCAGGGGCCCATCCGCTGTTCTGCACCATAATCTGGACAGTCCAGATAAAGACAGACTTGAGGCCGCATCCACACAGGGACACAACAGTCAGACCAAAGAGTGCGATTCCCCTTCACCTACCATTACCCCAACACAGCTCTTCCTGCAGGTACACCAGGTGTAACTGATCCTCTCCTGGTAAGAGTTAGGCCTCCAAGAGAAACAAGAGGAAACAAAATCCAAACAAAATCTAGCTTAAAAGCCAAAGGAAAATTGAAGTGGTAGTGACAGCCCCCTGATGCTCCCATTTTCTGAGCAAACTTTAGCAGCAGCAGTACAGAAAGCTACGGCACACTGTTAGCGCCTCTTAAACCCTTGGCTGCCCTCTAAGTGGAGCCACAAGAGATTTTAGGAGATTTCAATGAAGTGGAAAGAGACAGTATACAAAACCAGAAAATACAATAAATAGAAACTTTTTACAATCAAATAAACAGACAGTGCTTGGAACTATTCGGTCAAGAAGGACAAAAAGGAGGCTGTGAATTTAAAAATCACAGCCAAATGAGAGATTTTTATCTGGTACGAAGTTCAGCAGAGCTGGGTGGAAAAAGAAGAGAGGAAGCTGCCTCTGAGTTTAAAAGCACGTGCAAAATAAACACAACATACTCCAGAAACTGGTGAATAGGGTCCAGTGGAAACCAACTTCTCAACCAGGACAGAAGCACCACAGCATTCATGAATTAAAGGAAAAATCTGGGTGCTCTCTGTGCACCAAGTCAATAGGTCCTCCTGCCCTCTTATACACCATGCAAAGTCCAGGTTTATTGTAAAACCTTTTCCTATAGCTCAACCACATTTCTCAAGCGACTACACAGATAAAAGTCTTACTACTATCTACATCTTTGTCAATGAAGGAGATAGCTTGCAACTAAATTCATTGCTTGGGAATTATCAGTTTCTGTGGGGTCCCAAGGAATTTTTACTGATTGTCTTCCCCAATCTAATTTTGAGACTGCTCACACTGTTTCCGTTCTCAATTCCAGAAATGAAATTATATTAACTTATATTAAAATAAACCCCAAGCCCCAAGGAGACAAACACACATCCAGTTCAAAGATGACAGGAGGGTTCCCGACATGCAGAGTCTGTAAACTGGCACTTGCAATTTTTTTTGTAGGTGAAGTTAAATTACCAGCTTCCAGGACGGCTGATCAATCCTTTTCCAGTGCACAATATTCTTTACAGAAAATGCATATAGAAGAATATGACTGGGCACAAGACAGCCTCAGGATTTTGTAAATAAAAACCAAAACCAAAGTTGCAGTTATCAAAAGGCCTCATTCAAAAAAAAAAAAAAAAAAATTAAGATATTGCAATAATTGCCGATATCTAAGCAAGGCTTACTTGGTATTTCTATTATAAAAGGAATTCTAAAATTATAGTGCTGGTATTCAAACAGTGATTCCATAATACCAGCCCTTACATAACAAACAGAAAAGGAGTTATCTAACAGAAACCTTATTAGTATGAAATTATTTGAGTAATAGGCCTCTTGTATTGTATGAAATAGATCAATGTTATGTAATTATACAATGTTGCCAATCTTAGTCTCTGATGATTAAGAAAAACCTCAGTAGTGTCTACTCATCTCTAAGACTACACAAAATGCTCCTCTTCACTCCAAGCAGTTGATTTTTCAAGGCAAGTGAGAATTCATCCTTTGTATTCAGATAAAAATAAACTACAACAGATTTCAGGAGTGTTAAGTGCATATACACACCAACCTGTGAAACCTAAGGACCCGTCTCTTTCTAGATACATTGTGTGAATCTGGAAAATGCCTTGTGGCACAGTTTCCTTACTTGATAAAAGAGGGATGCAAAATAAAGGATAAACAAGGAAGTCTCATCTGCGATCATCTGAGATAAGTGTTATAAGAAGAATGATGTACTTTGCTTTCTGGATGGAAAATTATGCAAAAAAAAAAAATCAACCCTCAAACATAAGAAACAAAGGGAGCCAACAGAAGATATCTGTCAACATGCAAACGTGCTGTGGCTGAACAAGGAGAAGCTTCTGACTACTGCTAAATGAAGTCTCAGCAAACACCGTATGCGTGCCCACAAGCCCCTACCCAAGTTCAAAGCTTTTCTCTGAAGTACTGCATGCTAATTGGGAAGAAAATTAAAGTCTGCCTTTTGAGAATTGCTGAGCTGCTTTAAGCTTTTGGTATAAAACACTACCTTCTGCAGAAGAGGAGCAATATGATTTATTCTGTGATTGCATCCACAGTAACATATAATCACCGGTGCAAGCGGGCAGGCTCTTGGGGCTGCCCGGCAGCAAACCCACCACATCTCTCCTGCCTCCTGCCGAGAGCGGGTGAGGAGAAGCAAGACTCGGCACATTGGCTTCGCTCGCTTACGCCTCGTGCTTCTGCTCCAGCGTTTGTTACCACAACCTGAACTACCAGGATGGAAAAGCTTAAATAAATACAATTATTTAGTCTTATTAAATAAGTAAATGAATAAAACATAAAGCAAAGGCCCCAGATGACACCAGAGCTATCCACACACTGTAAGAATCACAGCTGCAAAACCAAGGAGAGACAGCATGAAATTTTTCCCCCTGCAAGCGCTCTGCTACACTAAAGCCAGAAATTCCACAGAAGAGCATTCGTGTTATTTCACCCTACAAATGTACCTCCAATCTGCAAACTGCTTACAGCTCACTAGTGATGGAGAAAGGTGCCGAGAAGCAGAATATATGCGACTCAATTTTAACATTATGGTCCCCAGCCTTCTTGATGGATCTGTGACAAGTGAGAAAGACCAACCAGCCTACTATCACCAAACTGACATTTGTCATGTGGACGATGAAACCTCCTCTAGACACTTTTTTATCGGAAATCTACACTTCCACCAAAAAAACTTCCAAGGTTCAGCCTCAGAGGGAGGTGGGGGCTGTATGAAGGGGGAAAGAAGAAGAAAGCCACTGTTCTGAAGTATCTGGGTTTGGAAGATCTCTGTCACGGGGAAAACAGAGAGAGAAGTAAAAATACTAAAATCAGAAGCGGTAGGTGCTCTGTTGGGTGACTGACAATCACGGAGACACCTTAAGATGAAACCCCATTGTTTTGCATTCAGGAAGGAATAACAGGTGAGAAGTGTGGCTTGGAAAACCAACAGGTACACAACCCAGACAGTTTCTCGGTCAGTTCATGTGAGCCAAACTGGCAGCCTGAATTGTGCTGGGGACCTTGACCTTGCAGAGGAGGAGGAGGATGTTCAACGCAATGCTGCTTTGTACAGAGCTGCGTGTAGCCTGCTGTTCACAACCCAAAGGGCAAGAAAGCAAGAAAGGTACAGCAGTACAGCAGGGCAGGAGCCTACATCACCTCCCTTCTTCCTTGTACGGGATCCAGCTTTTATCCTCTTTCCTATCACCTCGGCTGCTATCAGCAGCACGTTCCTACCCAAACACAATGGCTATACTTCTTTTGGGTTATTTCACTGACAAATATTTCACAAGGCCGTTATCAGTCTGAAATCATAATTATCCTTGTGGTCAGATGTCTTTTTGCATATCCACAAAAGCAGGTATCTTTCTAAAAAGACAGGGCAGACTATCAGGCAGACTATCAAGCAGACTGATAGCAAAAACAAATACATGCCAGACAAAGCTTTTTGTTCTGTGTTTTCAGATGAGATTATACCAGCTCCTTCTGGTTTGAATACCACTACTGACAGCAGCCACACATCACACAATCTTTTCAGTGTAAATGGAAAAAAAACTCCACTCCAAACAACAGGAGAAAAAAAACCCAACAAAACATAGCAAATGACCACAAAATGAAAAAGCCCTTCTCTACTACACAAATTTGAAGATCACATTTTAAAAGCAAAGCTGAACCCCACGTGCATGAATGTGTGCTTTTGCACATAGTGAAATCTTTATAAAGTACAACCAGAACACTTTATAATATAGTATCCCCCTCATTCAAAAAATTAACTTGGAAGAGGGAAGCCTGCACACTGTAACAGTTCAGGCTCTTGTTGGCCATTCAGCCGGGAAACAGAAGGGCAGCCGCTCTACAGACAGCCCATCTATTTTAAAGTCCGTGTGAGAGACAGACCTGGAAAGAAACATCTACAGCTCTCCCCAGTCCTTAAGATCTTCCATCTCCTTGTAGCTTAGCATTCTATTCCTAAATAAGCCTCTTGAGTATATATAGTTAATTCAAACCATTTTGAATTCTGCAGAGCCGGGGACCCTTGCATGGCAACATGCGCAATCTTTGAAAGATGCGCCAACAAAGATCAGAAATCCAGGACTGGCTCGTGTTGTCACGATTCAGTTTTACTTGTTCAGCTTCTTCGGAACAGTAGCCTTTTAACACAATGTTTGAGAGGGAGGTGACCTAAATATCCTTTTAGCGAAGGCTGTAGGGATCCTGGAAACGACTGGCCCACTAGAAATGTGTGCCTGCCTTGCACCAGCAACATTCAGACAGCTACTTTGCATGAGGGCTGCTCCACAACTGACAGCAAAAGCACAGGAGTTTTCAGACACTTTCTGCTCTTTTTATCATCGTCTCATGTAAACTAGCTCTGACTGGACCTAGACAAAAGAACATTAAAATAATTCTGACCTTGTGAGTACCTTCTCAGACCTACAGGGTGCCTCAGTACTGATATTAATCTGACCATGGGAGATTTCTCAGTGACCTAACCTGAGCCAGGTGGGCAGCTGCCCGCGTGGAAATTTCTACATCTCTGTACATTCCACTGCATCGTTTCCACTTCTGTCGGAGACATGGAAGATCACTGGAGCAGAGGTTGTTTTCTGTTACCTGGCACAGTTATAAAGCACTGAAAGAAATGTGAAATTATAGTATAAAAGTGGGCACCCATTTCTCTTGGAGCTCACAGCGTTTCAGAATAGTTGGACTGCCAAGTCAAAAATTGCTCCCCATCATTTGAAAAATTAGAAGCTAATTAGTAAACAGAGGTGTTATTGTAGCAAAGCCTCATATTTAAAACAGCCTGTATGCCATACTTGAATTCTGGATTGTCACTGTTGCTAGTTTGGCACTGGTCTTCAAAAGCTCCTCAGTCAGGCAGAGAAACAGTTTGAGAAGCAGCACTTAGACTCTTATTGTTCATTTTTATCTGCCAGAATAACCCTCAGCTCATCTGCAATTATATGCCAAAAAAAAAAATAAAAATCACATATTCAAGGATATTAAAGACTGCCTGCAGTTCAATGCAATGTGCTAATATAGAACACATTTATAGGCAATGAGTCTAGCAAACCAGGCTAGCTTCATTTAAAATAAACAAACAACCAGACTGGTCTAATTACCACAACTAATCTAAAAGAATCAGTATTTCTCCAATCAAGACACATAACAAGAACCTTCATGCTATTTACTCAGCAATGTATAATTGCTTCTTGAGTCTGCAGTCAGTGCTATTCACTTTCAAGCCTATTAAACTTCTTTTGATTCATTCAATTTAAATTTCTTTTACCTTAACTATAATAATTCAGATTTTGGAAATACCTGTAATAATTGAAACTTCACTGCATTTATAAGAAGTATTTTTCTGTAGCTAAGTTCATTACTTCCAGGCGACCGGGAGCTTATCCCAGGCCTTGCCTGACTCGCTGCTCTCAAGTCCCTACTCCCAGGCACTGCTAAAGGCTCACTTTTAACTCACGCTTAAGGTCAGCATGTCCTGGGGTTTGCTTGTGTAACTGCTTTTACAGTTATTACTCATCCCAGGACTGTACCAACAAGATAGAGCTTAAGCTAAACTGTTTGGGTTTGTTTTTTTTTTTTTTTACTTGCAATTTCTGTTTAGAATTTTTTAGCAAATAGATAATCTCCGTAGACTCACTTAGAGAACAGTTAACCTAGTAAAGCTGAGAAATTGGTAGTGGTAGGCACAGAGGGACAAACAGCCTTAACACAGTAGCACCTGCAACTGGGCTGTAAATTTATGTTACCAATAATCCCAGCACTTCACTGGCCCACAGTCATAATCAGTGAAGATGTTTTCCTTCTGGGGCACACCATAACAAGTGGCATTGCTACACCTTCAGTACAGGAAAAAGAACTACATGGGGAGATGCTTAGCCCTTTTGCTCCCATCTCGTGATCCAGATCCAAAGTACCCAGATGATTTCTGAATAAACAAGGCAAGACCCAGGGTAAGGAGTATCTGCCCTGACAGCTATCCAGAAGGAAACTCCAAAACATGCTCTGTAGCCTGGCCCTGCAGCACGGCGTGAACAGCCCACGCTCCTGGCCAGCTGATGTTCACCCATCCAGCTCCAACATGTACACCTGCTCTCCACCACAGTACAGCACCAGCAGTTGGCACAACCATCCCAGCAGTAGCATCACCTGCTCACACCGCACTGAGCTTCCTTCTTGCTGTTGTTCTCCTTATATCATGGCAGGAGCAAGGCTTGTTCTGGTTTTAGGGGGGGGGTGTCCTTTGTTTGCCAGCTGTTTTCAATCACTAATGTATTTGGTTGTGTGATCTCCTCCGTCTCAGGCCAAGGCACTCATGTGAATCAGGCTAATTGTCCCATTAAGCTTGAACACCACAACACGTCGATGACTGGACTTGATGATCTGAAAGGTCCCTTCCAACCCAGACAATTCTATGATTCTAAGTTGGAAATGGAGGCACAGGTGCAGAGATTGGGCAAATGAACCCTTGACACAAAACTGGCCTTGCTGGTAAGGCATAATAATATCATCCCGAATCACATGCTGTGACAGCATTCGTATTCCCATCTGTACTTTCCGCTGCCTTGGAAAATACTGTCAAAGGTCCTGAATGTGTGGCTTTCACAACTTAAAAAGCATGTGAAAATAATTGCTCCCATGGAAACACTGACATTTTCAAAACAATTATAAAAGAGTAAAGAGTAAATGCCATCATAGCTTCTTATAGAGCACTTTTACTTTGGTTTTATTTTTTCTTCTCAAAATAAATATCCTTAGGAAATCCAGTTTGCAGGTCCTTGGTCCTTGACTTGCAGCAGCTGATCACCCCCTGGCTAGAAGTGGTCCCTGTGCTGGCCCAAAGCAGTGACCACGCTGTCAGGGCTGAAGAGGGCTGGGTCCTGGGCACAAGTGTAGCCAGCATTGTCCAACAAGGCTGCTCTTTCCCTAAGCTTTCTGAGGGGCAAAGCTTAGTGGGGTGCAGTTTGACTGTTTTCAAAGATCAAGAGGACCGATGCTTCGCAACACAGTTGTCAAACTCGCTTCTTCCAAATAAAAATCCCAACAAGGAGAGCTGATCTTCTGGTGCTCACCTCTTATACACAGGCAGAGTAGTTAGAGGAGACATGCTGAAGTAAGTCAAAAACATGGAAACAATATTCGCCCTGTCCTGAAAGAGTTCAGAGCATCACTTTTCACCTTGCAGAAGAGTGCTCCATCCTGTAATGTACCAAACACACCCAGACCTTCTCAAGTGTTTCTAGACTACCACGAAAAATTAGTCCTTTCTCATTTTCATAGAGTCCTGACTGAGTGCGCTATCTATGAAAAACTGATAGGAGAGACTATTATTTCTGCATGTTGTACAAAATTAACTCTTAGCTTAAAAACCACACCACAGCAAACTAACGCCAGGCATCATATCTCTAGTAGCAGCTTTTCAGAACATCAGTCTGCCAGGGAAGAGGCCTCTGTCTTACAGGTTTTGAAATAGCCCATTACTACAGCTTCCACATTGGTAACTTAAATATCAAAGCAGAGAATATAACTGGTTTTCCCCATGTACTTTACATTTCTCCTTGCCTAAACGGTAGAAAACTCTTGAAATTGTGACTGCCGTGACTGCTTTTGTGAGCTTCTTTTTGGTCTAGCCTGCTGGATCTTTATGTCCACAACTACTTTGCAAAGAGTTTTATATTTATTTTTTTTCTCTCCCTGTGGCCCCCCAACTAAGTTAATATGAAAATTCAATCTTCCAGCAATTGTTACAAATTGTAATACTGGCAAGTCTGAGAGAGAGAAATCCCCTCATGAAGACATACAATAAGGACAATAGCAGCAGATGATACCTATAGTGCCTCTGCTTATGTATAAACCCCAACAGGAAAGAACGGCTGCTACGGCAAATGCTATCATAATTTGGCCTTTCCATAATTCAGTCCCTCACCTCCTTGACTGTGTGCCTGTTGGCACCAGTTGTGCTTTGGTTCATGAAATGGAGATTTGTTCGGCAGAAGAAGCATCCACTGGGACACTGAAAAGCTCTCAGTACAATTTCTCTAATCCATATTAATATCTGCCGACTCGCTCAGGATTTATCTTAACAATCGAGAAGGTGAAGGCTTGAAGGAATTATTCATGGGATTATTCAACCCATGCAGCTTCCAGCACGGCCATCCACTCCATTCAGAACATTTCATTTCCAGATTATTCTTCCTTGCAGTTTCTAGTGACCCAAGATAAGACACCCAGGCATGCACTACATGAAGGTACCAGGCTTGGCAGCCTGCAGGGCTGGGTATGAGAAGCCCCAGTTCTCTCTTTTCCAAACAGAGGCAGAGCTTGAAAATTCAAGAGCTGCACACAATTCGTAAAATCCTGCCCCGCCAAGCATATTTTAGCTTCTCCGTAACGGTCACACTGATGGCCTTTTCAGGCCTTGTACACAAGGAAAAAAAGCAAAAATTGCAGTCACGTAAGCTGAAAAATATGCTACAAAGCAGTAAAAGCATAAAAACGGACTTTCATGTATTTCTGGGGCATTGCTCTTACACCAATGGCAATGAGCCCAGGCAAAAGCATTTTGCAGAACTAGTTTTGAAAGTAGCTGGTCACCATGACACTGTAACAAGGCTACTTTCATGAATTGACCTGCTGGGTACCCTTCCGCTCATCAAAGCTGTTGGTCAGTATTTACCAGATTCAGCTGCAATAACTGATTTTTGGGATAAAATTTTGATCCAAGAACATTTGGAGCTCAAAGATGGTGGTTATTTGCCCATCTAATATGATTTGGGATAAATGCTTTAGCTTCCTCTATAGCAGGAAAATGCACATCTTTAGAAAGTACGTAACTTTGCATGGGGTCAGAATACATTCCCTGAGCATCGACTGTGGCTGATCCAATATGTACTGCCCTGTGAATAAGTGCTTTGAGAAATATCTCGCAGAAATGAAAGCTTCTTGGGATGCTGCTTGTCCTATAATAGGCCTTGAAAGGTTACAGAATACAAAAGGAACGCTCTAGGTCTTGGCAAAATCACCAAGATTAAATTACTTTCCTATATAAAAAAGCTACTAATAGCCCATGAAGGGGCAGGGTATCAGAGATCATCATTAAAATGTCAACATCTGACACTAACCCCTCTGAGGTTTTAAGATCCTGTCCTGGAAAAACCCTTTCCTATTGCTGTTGTGTCACTGGGGTGTTAGCAGCTTTCCACTTCTGCCGTCACCGTTTGTAGGAGAGACTACAAAAAAAGGGCAAAAAGAAGGAAGTTTTCTGCTGTAACTTAACATTTTTATATCTGGATACTGCACAAAATTTAAGGATATTTGGATTAAGATGACCCCAGAGTCAGTATTCAAGAGACTTTTAAGAACTCTGTAAAGGAGGTCCTTAAAGCATTGTTAAGGCCACAGTTCCCCATCTACATTAAAGGGGGGAGGCAACAGTTAAGTATTTCTAGAGTCCTCTGGAGGTTTATTTGTGGTTAAGTCTTTGCTGCAATGATTGCCAACAGACATAGCATACATGAGAGAGCAGGAGGAAACATTACAGAAGCAACAAGCTGAAGCGTTAGTTTTGTCCCTAAATTAAAATTCTCAGAGTGGGAGACTTCTGACGCCTCTCCCAGCAATTCATACAGCTCTATGAAAAGAACAGGATTTGCACCCCCATTTTTTTCTAAAAGCATCTTATTGCTACAGACAAAACGCAAATACAGAAATGTGGGGGAAGATTTCTTTCTTACCACCACCACTGGGGACCACTTCTGGCACCTGGCAACACTCAGAGCAACAGGAGACTCCCCATCTCCTCCCTCCAGGGAAGTACCACTGTTTATGTTTCAAGAGATTTGCTTTCTCATTTGCCTACAAGCAAAAAAGACATTCTTCAATGAATGGAGGTAAAAATAGTTTGTTTAGAAACAAAATACAATGCAAACAACATGCAGCTGCTAACCCAGGCCACAAATTCTTTAAGTCAAACTCTTCTCATTAAAATTACCCATCTTTCTCTTTTCTTTGAGGAAAAAAAACCTACTAAAGCCTTCTTCCATGTACTAATACTAAACTCTGCTCCTCAGGTACCAACTACTATTGCTTTCAGAGGGAATTAACTGGAACATATCTATGAAATTGAAAGCAAGTGCTTGCAACTTATATTTAGTAGTGAAATTGCAGCTTCTATTCAGAACAGAGAGCTTGTATACTCAAGAACTAGCCTAGTTTTCCTAGCTTTACTAATCAGCATAACAAAAGATACTTCTTTTACCTAGGAACCCTGTCTTGAAAGAAGTCATTGAAAATGAAGCAGAAGCAATTATGCACTCTCAAAACACACACTTAATCCCTATATTTTATTAAGAGCGGTTTTTATGATCCTGAAGCAATTAAGTTAATCATTATTTAATTTTAGATTACTGAACTGGAGATTTATTTCAGACACAAGCTCAATTTCCACATAATTTAGTCTCAGTAATTAGAGATGTACTTTACCCAGAGGTGGCTTTTCTACAGCGTGTTATCTAATTTCACAAGCCTTATGCCATGAAAGTTTCGTGCAGAAATCTACAACTCAAACTTCAAAAAAAGATAACCCTCAAAGAAACTAAGATTTGCCAGACTGCAAAACTAGTTTTCCTTAAAAATAAAAAACTGAAGACAGCAATATTCTTCAAACACCTGACCAACAAGTCAGATGTATCACAAAGCTAATATAAAGCATTTCTTTAACCCGCCACTACCTTGAGCAAAGTTTAAAGCCATAAGAACAAAAAATACTCTTCTCACACAAATCACTTCATTTACAATTTATTTTAACCAGGATGCGAGTTCTACGGGAAAATGTATGTGTCTATTAGGATGCCAAGCAAGTATCTGCCACAGGATGTAACCAGTACTGAATTGTTCACTTAAAGATTTCTGTGATGGTGTTATCGGAGGAGGAGAAATAAAGACCAGGCATGTGGATTCATACCGTATATATTTACCTTGGATATAATACCATTTGAAAACTGTTCAATTCCAACCTACTTCAGACAAGTTTGTGTAAACATGTTGTTGAAACCAAACCATACCAGGAAATGTCAGTTAGCCATTAAGCTATCTACTATCCATCTAGCTCAGCTTTAGGTTTACACACAGTTAATGGCATCACTAGCCGCCAGTCCATCTGGGCTGGCACACTGCCCAAGGCCAGTTTTATGTCAAAACACATTTGCTGGTTTTTGGAACAAAGGCTATCATCTTCCACCGCTGCCATTAGAGAGAAGGAAAACAGATGACCAGGCAAGCATTCTAAAAACATACACCACTCTTTGCAACTCTTTGTCTTCAAAATTGTCCAACAAAAACAACACATGCAATTGCTCAACACTGAATTAAAAGTCTACTATATTCAAACCAATAGAGAACTACCTCTATAAATGCAGAAGACTTAGATTAATTTCAAGACTTTAGTGCCAGTACTTTCATGATCCAAGTTTGACTTGCCACATAGAAGGCAGGCTACAGAACTCATGAACAGCAGGTAAGATTTCAGCAGACTGACAAAGAGGAATAAGGATGTGACACTACAAAGAGATCAGAACACAACAGGTTTGCTGTCGGGAGTTGAGTCAAAATAAATATAAGTAAGTCTCAGCTACCCGGATTTTTAACAAACATTAATTAATACTTTTCCATTCAGTATCACATTAAAAAGGAAAAGTTGGAGACCAGTAGAGGAACTGTGACAGTGGGAAACAATGTGACCAAAATGGATAGCAACAGATCGCATGGGAAGAAAAAGATGCAGACACCTTGTAAGTTACTAATGAAAACACTAAACAAACCCCAACAGCCTTCTGCTTCATTTTTAACTGATTAATGGCTTGCATACAAAAAAAGTAATTATGGCAGCTGGTGACAAAGCTGGGAAGCGATCTGAACATGAAGGCATATTGAGTGGTCATACAACAGGCACCATGGCCTTAGAGACTGCAGCCGTTAACAGTGGGATGAAAGTCACTAATATACAATGCACAGTCACATATATAAACTAAACAAGCCCCAGGTAGACACTGGAGGATGATCAGTGCCTGGAGCAGAAAGGCCTGGATGCACTCGCCCATCCTAGCACAAAATGGCTGTGAGTCACCACTGAGATACAGCTGTGAAAAATGCACATGCAGTCCTGGGAGGTATCCAGAGCAACATTTCCAACACAGATAAGAAGTTCAGGGAAGTACATAAGAGGCCCTGCTAAAATCCCATCTGGAATACCGCACGAGAGAGGCTGCCCATGTTCAAAATGGAGGCACAAGAAATACAGGAGGCTGAAGGAGCATTTCCATCACTGACAGCAAGCACAGAGACCGGCACACACAGCAGAGATCCAGGGGGATTTACAGGGGATGCAATTGCTCCCTCTAAGACAGTAAAGATAACCACTAGGGAGAGAAATAAACCATTTGAGCCAAAAAACACTGCTGATACCAGAACAAACAGGTATCAACTGGCCCGGAGCAGGTTTGGGCTGGAGCCTATCAGAACAGCAAAGCTCTGGGAGAAGCTTTTGGTGACAATAAACCTATATGCTTAAGGAGGCTCTTGTTGAAAGAAGGATGTCATGACACACTACCTGCTTTACTCTCCATAGCTCCAACCATTTTTGTAGCTGTCTCATCTAAACATTCATTGAAGGGTTTGCAAAACTATTACCAAAAGCAGCTGGTTCAGTTCTCAGTGCTAGCAGGGGAAGGTGGTACACGGCACGTGAGTTACAGGGGGCAATAAAATAAAAAGCTGATTTATAGGGGAAACTCTAAATAGTTATGGTTATCTTCCTGCATACCTAAAAGGCAAACAAATTTAAAATAATAATGTCAGCCTTTTTGTTTACATTAAAGTCCTCACATGCAACTATGGCAATAAAAAAGCATGCATTAAAAAAGCTCAGCAAACCATGAACAAAATCTCGTCTGACTTCCCAATATTCCAGAAGAATGCAATCTGTAGAACCGATGCAGCAGAGCATGCCACAGTTCAACAAACTGTATTACTCAAGACAAGCTGCTCCTTAGAGCAAGCATGTTCTCTGGTCTTGAAGCAATTCTTGAACACTGCTTTCATGGACTATCAAAGGGATCTCTGCCTTTTCACTGCCTGTGTATAGCGTCCCTCATGCAGACCTTTTTACCTGATAAAACTGAGGTTAAAGTTCCCAGAATGAAACACTGCAACCGGTAGGAGAATAATTTCAGGTTCGATATTGAAGTACAGCAGTGTTATGCAAGACAACGGGATTTGAAAGTAAGTTTTGGTCTGATGCTGTTTATTTTACTGGTGCCTGCATATGAGGTACATAAACCCTAAAAAGAGAGAAGCTCTTCCCACTTAGGATCCTCATCTTCCCCACTTAAAAAAAAAAAACAAAAACAAAAATCTGGAAACTGCAAGTTGTATCAAATTGCTTTTCTGATGTCTTCTAAGATTGAACAAACACATTTAGGCAGGACATTGAGGATAAAAGAGTCACATTTAAGTACACACATATTTTTCCATTTCAGAAAATGTTCCCCAATTAAATATAAATGCATGTGCACGCACTTAAACACTTATGCAATTTTTCTCTTGCATGGTACCTTGCACTGAATTCAGCATGATAACCTCTAAAACCATGTTTCCATTAGCTACTTTGATACTACAGCTTTGAAAATATTCTCAGTGCTCCAACATTTAGGACATACAAGACTCAAAAGTGGACACATACAGCTCTGTCTTCAGCATCATCTCACAAGGGGAACATTTAATTCCTTTTTCTCATTTTCTTTTTTGTTTACTCCTTGCTCTTTTTTTAAAAAAATAATTAATTAAAACTACTGAAACCATTTTCTGGTCAGTTGTCCTCCTCACTACAGGAAGTATGAATAGGTTTGAGTCTTGTGATTATTTGCTTGACCCACAGCTCAGTCCATTCCTTAAAGACCATCTTCTATATGATTATGTCCCAATGCTGATGGACGAATAGCAGTCAGGAGCAGGGGGGAGGGGAGCACAAAAAAAAAGGGAAAAATAAAAAAGGAAAAAAGCACCTTGATAATGTATTTTTAAGCACAAGTTAATGTTCTCCCTAGATCGTAAAACTGTTTTCATGGCAAATCTCTCTCAATGTCTTATGGAATCATACAGGTATTAACAGAATGGCTTCAGGAAATTACTTCCTGCCACCACCCTACTACTGTGAACATCATGTCTTGGAAAGAGGGCATCCCTAAAAATTAAATGCTTCCCTAATAATAATTGGAAATTATTGATTCTGCAAGTGCTTTCAGAAAAAGAAGTCTTTGCTCATTGTAGGAAAAACCAGGGACAATGTCACTAAATTATGAACGGTTTGCAACAATCTTGCAATCTTGCAACAAGAAGTTTGCCTCCCCCCAAAGCATAACTAACTGTGAACTGAACTGCGAAGCTTCTTGCCATGGTTGTTAGAGGTGGTGTAAGTAGACTGAAAAGAGAGGGACTGGAATGATTAATTGAATGGAAATTAGGAGCATATAACAGAGCAAATACCAGTCATTCTGTTTACTGTAAATCCTTTCATAAGGCATCCGCTATAAGACAGACTACTGACCTAGATGGACCAATGACAGACAGACTCTCTCGCTTTTCAAGATCAAAATTAGACTTCTGCAGCAAACACAACATTTAATTTTCCATTGCAGCTTGCAACCAAACCCTTCACTTTTGAGCTTCTCTCTGTAAGATGGGGAACAGATAAGCCAGAATGAAGTGGATGAATTTATCTGTGGCCATATAACTCCACAACGTTTTCTGTTCACTCATTGAGAGAGCTTGAACACCTTCAGAAGACCAGTTACACCTAACCCTGACCATAGCCTTCTGTGGAGTCAGGGCTCTGATGGATAAACATCCTCCAGCAGGTTCAGCTGTGGCAGCCTAAAACATTACTGCCCCCTCTTGTCCATCCCAGCCTTCTGCTTGGACTAACTGCTTCATAGCTGGAACACCTTCATAGCCTGCACCTTCACAACTCAATGTGTTAATTTAAACCCCTGATGAAGGGGCTGGGTGTTTGTTTGTTTGTTTTTTCCAAAAAGGCAGCAAACTTCACCAAAATTTTCCAGCTGTCAACTGCTGGAGCTGAAGCACCTGCACATGGTGCTTTCTGCAGTGCCAATGGTTGGTAACATCTGGAGGAGCAAGCAACGTCCAAGATCATTGCAGCAAGATTTGCTAGGCAGTCCTTACCCAAGTTGGAGAGGTTGAATTATTCTTGGTTAAAGAGGCTATAATTCTTCTGATACTTGAGACCAGGGTAAGTCCTCAGCAAGTTAACTCAGATGTGTGTATAGCCCTCAAATGTTTGTGTAGCTTAGTTGGAAAGCTTTCATCTCACTCCTAGCTTTAAATGTGACATACAGGAAAGAAAACCATGGCCATATGAAATGACATAAACTGGGAAAGCCACAGCTGCCCTAAAGAACTAGGGCAGAACATCTTTGAACCAAGTTAAGTCTGCCCTGCTCTGGGAAATGTTACACCAGTTGCAGTCCAGACAGGATTATACCCAAGAAACCCAGCAATTTATCTGCAATTTCTTAGTGGCTAGTTACCTCCGAGGTTTTGCTGATTTACTCCTGATTTAAGGCCTAAATAAAAAATAGCATAAAAGAGTAAGAGTGGAATTTGAGTAGGCTCAGGCACCTATTCAGCACCTAAATACTAGAGACACCTACTGTGGAGTGAGCATGGAAAATATACATGAAAATGACCTGCAGGTAAGGGATAAGCTTCATTTCCTAATTTCGCTCCTCCTTTCACTTTTCAAGTCTTAAAAAAAAAAAAAAACCACCCAGAAGAGTTGCAAACACTCTCCACTGATTTCCTCTGGCTGACCTCCATAATGACACATTTCTTTCACTACAGTGGTCCTCCACCACCTTCATGTTGTGCCCTGCCCCAAACTATGCGGCTAAGGGTCCCCACACTGCAGTGTAGGGTAAGCCTCCATCATGCACCTGGAGCTGCACAAGCTTCTCTCCCATTGCTCTGATGTTTTCTTTGGTGTGCAATAGATTTATAGATAGCTTTTAGAGCTGTAGGTGTTTAAACAGCCTTCAGTCAGGAAAAAAGATAATAAAAATCCCAAAATACAATTCTTCATAGTTACCCACTAGCAAGAAGCAATTGATCATTAACTTTCATGCTCTGATCTTCCACAAGCAGACTTTCCAGGTACTCCAAACTAATCATTTTCTTAGGAATTCACATATAAAGTTAACAGAAAGGAGTTACCTCGTGGGACCTGAGAACTGCAGCAAGTCTTTCGGCAGAAATACCTTTCCTTTACCAGCCTTGAGTCTGTAAGATCCCAAACCAAAAACCTGTAGGTGAAGCGTTAGTCACACCAGCATTAAAACTCCCAGCAACCTGTACCTGCCCAGCACACCAGACTCACGTCACCTCCTTGAGCTCACCCACACACACCCCTTCCCTGTCCACATTTAGTCCCTTTTAGCAAGAGGCTGACAGAAGGGTCATGAGTCAAGCACGCTTGGCTAAAAATACTCTCCAACGCTATCCCTCATCTGCCTCACTGTTGTCCACCTCATCCTCTGCCTTGATGCTGGATGTCCTTCAAGCTTCCAAGTTGTTCACTAAGCACCTACTGCTGCCAGAGCTAGCACCAGCTAACCCCAGGAGACAGCCACATCCTAGCACTGGGCACAAACTGGCGTGGCAGGTATTTGTGGCTGAGGGATCCTCCTCCTCAGTCGTTATTTTACTCCCCTTGGCCAGGCTAAAATAAGTACACAAACTTCTGTTTATTCACTATTCATAATTCAAATACAAGTGAAATTAAAAGGATCTAGAACAGCAGTCTAGTTAAGAACTTTAATGAACACGAATAGCATTTTAGAAATAGTCTATTATAAAGCACTTGAACTAATTAAGTTTACTCCCTGCCCAAAACCCTTAGCATTCTGCATTAAGAAAATGAAAGCCTTTTAAATAAACCTTTAAAATTCTGAATCGCTGCAGGTAAGATCTGAACAGGCAACAGTGAAACTAGCCACATTTACTATCATATCTCATGCAGTAGCACAAACAAGGACAGAACAGTTAAATACACCCATATCCCAAAAAACCCTATTCTTCTTTGTAACGGGTGAAGTCATTTCACAGTGAAGGTGGTGATAATTTTGGATGCATTAGCTCTTCAGGATCTCTAAAAAATTATAGATATGCATACTCTTACTACAGATATGCATCCTCCTTCCCAGGAACATTGTCTAACAATAAAATAATTTAAAAAAAGGAAACAAACCTCAAACAGAGGTAACGGCCGAGGCAGAGAAAGCCTAGCTTATCTTCTCCAGGGGAACCTGTGCACTGGACCTTTGAACTAATGTCTTTTTTTTCCGTGTTTACACAAGGGAAGTTTCTTAATACCATCTTAGTAGCATATTTATTAGCAGAAATAGACATAAATAATAGATTTCCAGAAGCCTGATGAAGCTTGAGCTAACTGTAATCCAAAATAACAATCCAATTCCTAAGAGAATGCATTATCTTTACATTGTCATAGCTTGGTCTTGGTCAAACACAGCAAGAGAGTAAATTGCTATGTTAGAGGTTAAAAGCAGGAGGAAAAAACCCCAGTCAAATAGAAGAGCACACAGGTGAGGAGACAGAAGATACTTGTGATCAAAGGGTGACACGGCATGGGTGTTTTATTAATCTTGCGGGAGTCCAGCCAACAACCCTGCCAAGGGGTCGTCCACGCTCCTCCCCACGGCTGGGGCTGCTCTGCCTGTAACAGGCAGAGAAAACCTCACCAGACCGCTCTTGCTCAGGCCAGCCCCAGGGCTGGCACAGGCAGCAGCAAGGCCCCAGCTCACCCCGGCCAGCCTGAGTGAAGCAGGTGCCAGCTATTTTTATGTCCAAACTGCTATTTACATCTGACCTGTTATTAAGTTCAAAGGGAGAAGCAGCCGCAGGAATACCACCAGGAAGGCAAAGCGATGTGCTCCTGGCTCATCCATGAAGAAGAGGAGGCTATGGCTGGGAGGGGGCATGTGGTCATGGCCCTGAAACGCCCGGTGGGCTGCAGGAATGGTCTGCTCTGCCTGCCGCTGCACAACTTGTGAGATGCCAAAAAGCCCCAACCCCTTCCTCTCCATACATCACACAACCCACTTCTGACGGCACCAGACTGTGGGTGGCACACACTGGCTTGGGCTCGTCTCAATTTCTAGGTACCAAAATGCGTGCAGTTTGTAAATAAAGGAGTGTGGCACAAAATTATTAAATTTTGAAGTCCTACAGGATGGGGCACTGAAGTAAGAGTCAAATCTTAAACTGATTTAAATGTCTTAACTGATTCACCAATTCATTTTCGCAACACAGATCTCAAAGGACTATTCAGAACATAATCAAGTGGCCAACTATGCGCAAGGAGTCATGTTCACAGCAGATCATCTGCAAATTGATAATTACTTGAAAAATCTATTCCAAGTAAATCATCCTCCTGCTACAAAAATCTTAGCTTCTAAGATCTTTTGCAAGATTATTCATTCCCTCATCTCACACTTAAAAGGATGCCAGAATTACTATATCCTGGACTGTGACTGAAGCCGTTCAGTGCGAGCAGCTTTCCTAACGAGGGACCATCTTTTCAGCGAGATCCATTATATATCTCAGGATTTGATTGAGGTATTTAGTATCTTTTTTTTTTCCCCATAAATGCAAGAGCTGAGCAGTCTTCTAATCTCTAAGCAAATGCCCAGCTTCTACAGCTGCAGTAATTAAACCAACTTCTTATGCCATTACCCACATCAAGTCTCTTCCTCAGCATCTGCTCTATTCCCACACTGCACTCTTAAATCAAACCAAGATAAGCTATTTTCTAAGATCAGCTGACTTGTCTCTCCCTTGAAATCACCGCAGCCAAAACAATTCTGAACAGATATGAAGCATCTTGCTAAATATCCAAAAGGTCTCTTATAAAGGGAAAAAAAATAGACGTCAATGCATGTGGGTATTTTTAGCACCCGAGTTGTTCTATATTTATTCCTTTATGTCTATCTAAAAAAAAAAGCATGATCTCTGATGAAGCATTACCAGAAAATACATTCTACTGCAAAGTCTGCTTTATGAATCTTAGCTACATGAGCACTGCAACAAGTACATCACGCCACCCATTCAACCAACCATACAAGTCTAAGGGTTAGCAGTGTACACAGAATAATATTTCCTCAGTTTCAAAGAGGTGCTTAAAAACCCAAACAAATAAACCAACCCAAAAAGCAAACTCCCCAGCATAATCTTTTTGTCATTCTGCTTAGATGCAATGCTCATGCTTAAAAACTGCCACCTTGAAGTGTTTCTAATTGTCTAACTCTCAAAAAAACCTCCAGACACTTTGTGGGTTACCTGTTAAAAAACAAAACAAGTCCACCAACCCCAACTCCAGCACACACTATGCTTCACTTTAACAAAACCTCAAGTCAGCAGCAACAGCAGCAGCTCAGGTCATACAAATATTCAGGCAATAAAAGACTACTTATCTCTTCCTTATACTCTTTCCTTATAGCTGCTACCTTCTTGACCTGAAAACTCCTGCTCTGTTACCTCCAATGTGTTTACCTTAATAACCTTGTAGCTCTGATCTTATGCAAATTACCTGAAGATTTATTTTCAAGGACAGGATACAGATTATCAAAGGGTTATTTGTGTGGGAAGAGATAGGTCAGATAGACAGGAAAAGCAGAACTATGTCAAGGAAGCTTCTCCTGGCTGGAGTAAGCTTTCATTGAAAAAGAAAGAGAAAAAGTAGTTTAAGATAGGGTCTTACATCCACAAAATCTGGAAGATAACTTGCATTTTCAAGGTAACAGTATTTTAATTTCCTTATCTAGAAAGATAGTTGTTAGGTACCCACAGTAATTTTAGATTTTTGAGTTATGCTAGACCTCCTAACACAGTCATCAAAACAGCAAAAGGGGGAGTGTGTGGGAAGATACTGGTAAAATACATACCTCTGCATATAAACTTGAAACTGTTTCCTCTGACCTTGAAGGACTCCGTCTTCCTTGCAGATACTCCCTACCTACAAGACAGACACGTCTCATCACTCAGCCATACCCCCCCAAGTATTTTTCCAAGCGGCATTACCTACATGTTTGTCAGCTCTCTGATCCCAGAGCAAACAACAGACAGTTGAGGGACTCCAGAGCACAAAACTATACCAGGAACATTTCAGTACACACACCGGTATCAAATGATTAAGTTTGGTCAGTGGCAGGTTCTTACTACCTTCATAAGGGCAAAACTTGGCACAAGGTAAAAGAAAGGACTTTCAAATAATTATAGGCTTTCCAAGTTAAAAATATATGTGCCTCAATAATCTCAGACCGACCCTTGTATATTTGTTTTTGAAGACCTTGCACTGCATCACTATTGCACTATGCAAGGCAGGAAGACTTCAGGCTAATTTTACGCAATTTTAAAACAAGCGGCTCTGAAGGCTTTCAACTGGGCAAGCCCACCTAGCTGTCCTACAGAGTTTTTAACTGTTTTTCTACAGATTAAGACGTTTCCCATCCAGCTGTGGGTTCATTTGAGTCTTCTGTAGAAAACTGAAGACAAGGAAATAGCTAGCTTGAATTCAAGAATTGTCTCCTTATAACCACACAAAATTAAGAGGGAGAAAAAAAAAAAACAAGGAAATTCTCTAATTCTCTCACTGTTACCAGCCCCTCCCCTGCTACCAAAAAGTACTTTATCATCTGTAAAGTGCCCCATAGCAAGGAAACAGTAACATCCAAAACCTTAGAAAGAGAAATCAAATGCTGCATATCTTCTCTGTTTATTAAAAACAAACAAAAGAATATATACTTTAACCAAAACAAAGTTTGGGTTTGCTTAAGAGAAGTACATTTGTGGGAGAAGGGACACCATATCCAACGTATTTTTTTTAGACAAATTGTCTGCCTTTTGTGATTGGATAATCCCTTTCTCAAAATGGATTAAATTCCAGAATAAGCATGTCAAGAAAAGTTTGTCCAGAAATATGCACTATGAATGAACTGGGCTGTGCCTCTGGCAATCTTCCCTTCTGCTATATTATTTAATACCGAAATTAAGCTGTTTTGTGGCTTTTGTTACTACTCAGGTGTAGAACTGACCACGTATAACCTGTGCACGTAAAGGACACTATGCAGCTAGGCATAGCCCATTTGTAACTACAGACACCGAAGTGGTCACATACCCTTCTCAGCACTAGAGCCATCTGATGTGCTTCTCTGACGCAGACATCCTGCAGATACGAGCTGGTTCCTTAACATGAGCCGCAAACACAAGACTCACAAGGACACATCCAAACAAACAACTTGGGAAGTCACTCCCAGAACATCCATGCTGCATTTAAGAACACATGAGCTACAAAAATAGCTTCTTCCAGAGGAATTAAGACTGCAACAAGACCTCCAGCACCTGCCCCTGTTTGCTGGAAAAAGCAACAAGGGAAGTTCAGCAAGAACACCACCGAGCCCTACCCACAGCCAGCATCAAAAGCACCAGGGAAGCTGCAGGCCCAACTGATCTACGCATTAATCCACAGCACCGTCCTGCTTTTGAAGGGAACGCCCTATTGCTTCTGCAACTTGGACCACAGAATGGTTTTGGACCACAAGCCAGATTCCCTTTGGACGAAACCAAATCAGAAGATCCGCCTAGCCTGTGACTCTAAACCCAGCTGGTGACACAAGCTGGGGCCAGTGTCATCACACAGGAGATGCTGTGGGACAGTGCAGTCTCTATACTTCTCGTTCCCAGACGCTGCACAAAACTCGTATGAGGGAACACTGATGTTCAGGGAATGGACACTTCTCTTTGTCCATTCTCCCCCTATGGCCAACACCAGCAACATTAACACCTCTGATTCCAACCCAGGCAAGCACACTGCTTTTGTGTACTCATTGCTAGGGAAAAAGGATGTGTGCATATGAGCCTTCAAGCTGAATTACAGCATGCTGATCTTGGATCTGCAGAGAGTCAACCACCACCAGCAGTCCGATTGGGAAGGCTTCATGCCTTCAAAAGCAATGCCACAAGGGCACATGATTGCTGTCACTCATAGCACGGCAAGCAGCTGAACCAGAAAGCATCCCTCCACTCCTTGCCCTGTACAACAGACTTGCTCAGCCCTGCTGACCAAGCGCACCTCCCACCTCCCCAGCATATTCTGCTAACACGACCCACAAAGGCCCTGACTATAGCCCCCTCCTTCTCCAGCACAGTGGCACAAACCCAAAGCAGACAAGCCTAGGTCACCCCTTGAATCCGGGTGGGTTGCCGTGTGGCACAGAGCCCTGCATTATATCAATATAGCAAGGACCAAACAGGTTGGTTTTCCCTCCTCCACAAGGTCCTCTGATGTAGAGGAGGTCTCAGAGGCAAAGACAGCCCCTACTCATCAAACCCAGGCAGCCGCAGGCCAAGCCACTGTAGCATCCCTAGTGTGAGGGGGTACTTGGGGGGAGGACAAGAGAGCAGTGGGAGACCCTGGGCTGGCACAAGGACTCACAGCAGGCCCAACAAAGGGTTTTGGTTCAGCTCAATGCCAGATGGGCAGAGAGCCTGGTGAGGTGGCAGGCCCTGCAAAGACCTTCATCTCCATCTCGCCTCATAATGACAGACACCACCGGGTACAGCAGGGCAGAAGCGAAGGGAAGGCTGTCAGCCCCAGTGACAGCTGACACACACTACTCAATCTACAGACCTTCTGCCCAAGTATTTAAGTTGGGCCAAGACGACACAGCGTAACAACAGGCTCCATATAGTGATGGCTGACAAGACTTCTGTTATCACAATTAACAAAGAGTTCTCTGCCCTTCTGATTATTGTTAATAAAAATAATCCTGGCCTAATCCTCCAAAGGCACACTTGAGGTATGGGACACCTGTATAGGTTGTCATATTCCTTGACTACCCTCATCCTGGAAACTCTAGGCACCACTGCCTTCCCTCACCAACCTCTTCCCTTGAGGTGGCAGCAGCTAATACTGATCTTACCAAACTTGCCTTCCCTTCCTCACCCCAGCAAAGCACAGAGACACTGCCCCTCAAGCCCACTCCTCTTCCTCTGAGTGGCAGATCACTCTGTCAAATGAGGTCTCCTCAAAGGAGTATGACAGCAGTAACAAGCACAAACCTGGACACGAGGAAGGCCCAAAGGGTTGGAGGCCCCGCAAAAATGCTACCAAGACTGATCAAAAGGGACAAAAAGGGATAATTGATTTGAGTGCCACTGGGAACAGGGTGCACACACATGTGCATGCACAGGCATGCAAATATGGGGAGGGCAGGTTAAGCAGATCCAGAGCAAGGATCTGGAATCTCTTGCTTTTTATTCAGCACAGGCGTGTTCACACACTAATAAGTTATAGCACATAGTTTTATTCTCCCATCTACTTTGTCTGCTCCCTGCCTCTGATCACGGTGATTTTCCTCTGTGCTAAGTGTCCTAGATGAGTGTCATGCTGGGTGTCCCAACTCTTTGAAGCGGATGTGGGAGGCTGAAATTACAGCCTCAGAAAAGGTTCACCCACATCCTCACTGTCCACAGCAGCCACCTGTGATTCAGAGGGTACTGGAAATATTCATGTCTCACCTTTTGTGCAGGCAGAACCAGGTTGCACGTTCCACCTCAGTAATGCAAGATACGAGGCCATGGCCCGGAAATACCTTTCCATGGTCCAAAGCTGGCAGGACTGCCAAAGGGCTGCCCCCACTGTTTACCCAACAGCAGTCCTGGGCCAGGTACCAGGCTGGAATCAATACTGCTCACACTGCCTGGGGATCTACAGAGGGTAAAGGCCCGGGTTATCTTGTTGATAACTGCCACTACGTGGAAGTAAAAGGTTTGGAACATAGCCTTGGAAACCTTGATCAAAACTACACCCAGACCGGAATTGCTCACCCCACATCAATTCACCACTAGTATTAGGAACTGAGGGTCACGAGACTTCACAGATGACAGTCACTCTTTTGCGCAACGTCTGGGCTGCTAAAATTTCATTCGGTGACAGCAGAGATGCTGTACCACCTGATGGCAGAAGACCTTGACTGTACCTCTTCACATACAAAGTCTCTGTGCCCCACTGCTGGTCGTTTCATGTCTCGAGCAATGGCATCCTACCGACCATGCTTCTCCACCAGGGCCAGAGAAAAAGCAGCTGCAGAACTTCAGAGAAAGCTCTTACTTCTGCCTTCTTCCTCAAACAACAGGACATCCAGGAAGGCGAGAGTGTGGTCTTTTGGGTGTGCTCCTGGAGCAGCTGGTGGTGAAAAACACCCATCTCCCTTGACATCACTAATCTCAAGTGTCAAGAGGAGATCCAGGCAGCAGGTTGCATAGGTCACTCACGCAAGCAAGAAAAGAAATAAAGTTTGTTCCCACAAGAGGCTTACACAGACACTACTGACAGGACAACGGCATGCTAGCATCATCCCTGCGAAACAGGGAAGAGGACAATTCGACTCTTCCTGAAGCAACACTCTAAAGAGCAGAGGTTAGTGGGACAGCTTTCCTTCAGAGAGCTCTGCAGCACAGAGACAGGAAGGACAGTCAGTCTAGGGAGTAGGCCAACTCAAATTCAAAGAACATTAAGTAGACAGAGCACGTAAAACTGAAATATGATCTCCTGGCCTGCTCCTACTGCACTACACATGTCATTTAACACAGACATGGCCAGCCACAACTCCCCTGGCAAAGAGATTCTCTCCCTCCATAGAAAAGAATCCACAGAGAGTAGCTCCAAAATCCCGGCCAAAGCCCAGCGTTGGCACTGCAGGGAAGAGATGACTTCTGCTAAAAAGTATTATGAGTATTACATACCATACTGCAGTACAATTCTGTTCCTTGGGGTTTTGGTTTGTCTTAATAAACTTTTGCTTCAAATATCTGATGGGCAGGTGCCTTTTCAATCTTCCCTCCAATATGAACCTTTGTTATTGTGGTTATCATCATCACAACTGCTAGAAAAAACATGGACTACCACATTTATTTGAACAACTGTTAAGGACAGAAGAGCATACCATATAGTTCTTTGATTTCCAGTTTGAGCAATATCCTGAGTCTGAACATTTCACATAGGTCTGTTTTCCCCCCTTCCTCCCTGAAACGTGACATTCAAAAATCCAGAGGCTATCAAACACAGAGCTACTATTAATCAGCTTCTCAGGATCTGAACCCCATGGGGTCAGGGCAAATTGCTGTAGAAGCTTATTTCTTCTTCAGTGGCTGTGGTGCTGATTCCCAAGCCACACGAAGAACGGCAAGGCTAGGATTCCATTTTGGCACACACCCTGCCAGGCAATGCAACTACTGCTCCTTGAGGCACCGCTCTACAGTTAGACTGATGCTGCTGAAGGCCAAGCCTAGTCCAAAACAAGTCAGGTGGTGGCAAGCCAACAGCTAAGATCACACACACCCGAGGGCTCCAGTCCGTATGATTGTTTTTCGGACCACTTTTACTGAGGTGTCCTCTTGGATCCCACAGTCAGAGAGCACTCCAGCAAGTGCTTTGCTGATCGACCCACTGCTTCCCAAACGGGGCAGGCCCTTTTCTGCCTTCCTACGAACCATTACCAGCCTCCCACACAAAGACTTTTCTACAGACACACACGTAAGATGTCTACTGCCATGGCCCTTCCTCTCCCTACACAATTCTGGATGGGTACCTAGACCCTATACAAAGCAGATAGCAAGGGATGGAGGGGATGTCTCCTCCCATCCAGGCTCACTTTGACATGAGGAGATTATAAGGGCTCTGCAAAACTGAGGGAGGTAAGGACCAATATTTTAATCGAGGGAAGGAAAAACCCCAGACCTTTATCATTATTTCCAGAGACTGGAATATTTTTCCAGTAATTTTTTGTGCTATTGCTGTGCTTTCCCAGCTCCTGCATGCTGATCTGTCCTCCCAACCAAGAGGATTTATCAGCCACTGAGATCTAAGAAATACCAGATCTTTCAAACACTCACATTATCACCACCTAGATGTAAATCCTCTGGTGGACCTCAGTGTTTGCTCCCCAAAGAGGGAAGAAACAGCTGCAGAACAAAAGGAAAAAAATCTCTTTATTGGGCAGCTCACTTTGCTTCTAGGGGTTCAAGTAGCAGACAACAGGGAACAGCCAAATTGAGGGGCAGGGACAAAACAAATCTAAAAGCTCAATATAGGGAACAGACTAAACAGATCTGGCAGCTGCCTGCAAAAGGGGGCAGAAATGGCTCCACCTCCAAATGGGATAACAGGACCCTCAGAAATACTGAGGATAAATCCTGCCCGTAGCCATACACTAATACCTTAGTACCATCCACTCCTGTTCATGTTTGGACAATACTCTGAAGCCTGGGGAAAAGACTAATTTGAGCACAGCTAATCACTGGGCTGATGAATCAGCTCACCAGTGTGCTTTCTCCTTAGGGAGAGAAGAGAGAACTGGCAGAGGACAGTGCTGCAGAAGACAGCAATATGAGGAAACAGCTGCTGCGTTTGATGCAGGAGCAGCCTGTCGTGTGGAAAACATTTTGGTGCAGTGTTCTTGGCGAAAATCATCATCCCCAGCTAAGCACATCCTACAGCACATAAGGAACAAACACATTCCCTTAGGAAATCCACAGGATTGCCAACTCCAAAATGCTGGAACAGCAAAACCCAAAGCTTTTGCTACTGTACATGCAAGTAACAGCAAGAGAGAAAACATTCTCTGTCTCATGGCAAAGATCAAGGGAAACCCGTATTGATGCACTTCTCTCAAGGATGGTATCAGTTATGCATCCAAAAATCTATGAGCTTGTGAAATATATGCATCTGCATTTCATGAAACCTGTTTTAGGTCAAGGATAGCTTTTGTAGCAACTTGAGATTGACTGGCTTAAGGTCTGCACTTCACTCAGTAACCTTTCATAAGGTCAAATGCAAAATGAACTTCAAGTGTTTTCTGTAAAGTTATTTTCTAAAAAGCCCTCAGACTAAAACAGGAGTGCGAAGCCCCAGGTAAGACCACTGTGCAGTCCAATGGACTTGCTGCAGTTCGCAGAAGCAGTCTTCCTGCCTCTTCTGTGTGTTGTTCGTCGGGTTCCTGCACCTCTTATGCTAAATGAGGCTTCCACCCTTCCTCTTTCCCATTTCCCTCACAGACAAGCTCAAGCACCTGTAAAGTAGCCCTCAACAGCACAGTGCTAAGCCTTGCCACGAACGCCCTCCCTACAATCCACCAGGCCACCATCTGCCTTAGAAAAACACTGCCTGGGAAACAACCAAGTCAGGGGAATGGTAAGAAGCCATTGCCCAGAGCAACCACAGGAAAAATGTCTTTCTACAGAAGCAGCTCTCGTTGACAAAGATGCAAGAGTGAGTTTAAGGATCCTGACATCACATGCCTCTGCTAGTTAGCAGATTTCCAAAAAGATTAAGGCCAATTCTCTGCTGACATACCAGGAAGCCTAGTTGGGAAAGGGAAGGCTCAAGGCTAATGGAGACACTCCAAGACACTCTTGGAGCCACTGCAGCACTACTGCCCTCAGCATACTGCCAAGCAGCTCTTTACATCAAATGTAGACACTGTACTGGGAAGCAATGGATCAGGAGGGGTGATGCGCAGCAATCTCCCAGGCAGCGATGGCAGCACAGAGAGCCAGGCAGAGGGGAACTATCACATCCATGTGCTCCCACGCAGGGCTTCCCTGGACCAGAACCAGCACCCCCAAGCCGACCTTCAGCAGGCAGAGGCTGTGATTCCACTGGCAGCTGCCCTTGTCCTGCCCAGCTATCTCTCCTGATCAGGCCATGCTCATTTCCATATGCAAAAACATCTCCAGGAGAGGCTGCTGCAGGTAAGGGCATCCAAAACCAGCAGTTCGATTTCTTCCTCCACCTGTATCAGCCGAGCAGCCACAGCAGCTGAACAGCCTGAGCGACCAGGCTGCAAAAATCACACACACCCATGTGCTACAGCTTAAGTATCTCAATGATTCTCAGGATCATGTCACCAAGCAATGGTTCCACCTAGCTGTCCGACAGCAGCCCAAAAACGGGAGTGGACAGATTAGAATAATCGCAGGAACCGGTACTTGAGCTCACACTTGCAAAAAATCTTGGCATCCTTAGAAAAGCTTCCTACAACAACCTGGAAAGCGAATCCCAGAGCACAGAAACCAACAGCAGGTAAGTGAAGAGCTCACAGCTTGCTAATGTTGCAAAACCAAGCTGCTACGCACATGTGTTGATTCAAAGGGAGGTAGGTCAAAGCCATCAGGTGGACGTGTTCTGGATTATTCTGATGACAAGTTCTATGCAAATACACGTCTGCACAGGAGTATTTATGTGGAACATGCCCTTATCTAAAATATGTTATCAGTACTTCATGTGAAAATCTACCACCACTATTAAAAAGAAAAACCTGCACGAGCTGAATTCTTCACTCCTCACACAAGATAAAGCTCCCAGGTGCTCTTGCCTGGGAGAAAGTTTAATAAATAAGCACTGTTCTCTAACTGGCTTTTTTTGGATACAAAGATTTGATCAGCATCCTCCTGCCCTTCCAGCCAGCTCACAGATCAGTTACATTAGACTCATAATAGAAGGTACAAGCCAGCTTAAGCTTTGATGGCCTTTATTTCCAAGCTGCCTTAATGGAACAGAGAAATCTTATGGAACAAAACTGCATTTCACATTTTTGTTCAAATAAACACTATTTTACTGCAGGACTACTGCCTTTTTCCCACCTGCAACGTTTTCAATGACTGATAATATCCCACCTCCAGGACTGATGTACATGTCATGCAAAGGCAAAGAACCATGTAATGAAAAATTACAACTATGAATGTACATATGCTCCAAAGGCTTTTCACATAATATAATCTATTTCACCAAGCAACTTTAGACTTTGAGGAACAAAAGTGGGTTTGTATTCCTATGCCAGCCTGGCAGATTCTCTCCTTTCTTTGAAAAGTAAATAAAACCTGCTCTCGATTCTGTCAGCATAGAGATAAGGATCTAACTTCAGCGAGAACTGCAAGTAACCCAACCTTTTAATTTTTCCTAATGCTTCACATGTGTCCCATCAGTGGCATAGTAATGTTTTACTTATTTGTTCTTTTTCTGTACAGCAGAAAAGAGCTTTCAGTCTGCGTGAAAGATGATGCCCAAGGTGCTCCCTGTGGGCCTCTTATTTATTGTTCACTGTAACTTCTTTCTCCTGCTGGCAACTGGAGACTCATTCACCGGATTTCCCCGATGACAGGTATAATAAGAGACAAGCAGATATCTTCTATTGCATCTCTGGACACCTGCTCTGAAAGAGTTTTCTGTTCTTGCATGCTGTTATTTGAATACGTAAATGACCTTTCCAAGGCAAGCAACAGTTTTCCCCAGAACAGACTTGGTCTGACTGTCAAATTGAAGGGTGGAAAAAAAGCACTCGCTCTCCTCAAATATCTTCCAGTACTACCTTTGTGAATTGAGAAATCAACAGCCTCCAAGACTTATTTCAAGTCTTGGCACAAATTATAAGGCTTAAGGCAGATGGGGTCTTACTGTTGTAATACAAATAAAACTATTACACTCTGTCTATGAAGATTTTAATAATACACAGTCCTGTGTATGAGCCCTGTTGTTTGGTTTTTTTCCCCCACTATTTTTCATCCAGGTGACCAAAAGGACTATTTTCCCCACTAAGGCCTTGACAGGCACCTGGAAAAGCAAAGAGGTAGGCTTTTTTTATTCTAAACACTGAGCTACCGAAACCAAAGGGAGGGCACTATGTACATAGCTCATTCCTGAGGCTGGTGAGCCTCATGACTTGGGATCATTGCTTCCCCCAAAACCAGCATGAAGAGTAGAACCATACCAACAGTCTTGCAATATTTGGCTCAATGGCTTTCAAACCCATCAGTCCCTCTACCCAAAAGGTATAAAGATCAGGTCCTGGGGAAATGGTGAAGAGGAAAATATGCACACCATCAAAAGCTGGGACAGTCCTTGAGCAAGGGGAAGCAGAGCAGCTAGAGGAAATTTCATAGGAGAGGAAGGAGAAGAAACAAGATGAACAAAGATGTTGAAGATTCAGGGTGGTGGTCAGGAGACATGGAAAGAAACAGGGCCTTGCTGTAGTGAGGGGCTGATACAAACAGGAGACGGGGTTGTCATGCGTCCACATCACCATATCCAGTCCTGTCTTCAGTAGTTTAAGGATTACACTCACAGACTGAAAAGTGTGCATAGAAGAGCTTCACAAACAATTCAGCAAGAGACGGAGCAAGGACAGCTGTTTCAAGTTTAAAGGGAAAAAAACCAAAACAACAACCTACAAACTTGATCACAAACTTAGTAAAAAGTTTTACAGCAGATTAAACATCAGCTGCTAGAGCTAAATCTTGATAAACAAGAGCCATCAGCTTCTGGATGAAACTAAAAAAAAAAATCAGGTCACAAGCCAGGTACTTCAGCAAAGATCACCAGCCACTGAAACAACTTAGTGAGGGCCAGGATACTCTTCATGACTAACTACTTTTTAAATCCAGTCTGGAAGTTTTCCTTGGAGGCAAGTTATAGTTTGAGTATAGAATTATGAGACATATGGTTAACCGTGGGATAATTCCTACACCTTCTACCTTTGGCTTGTGACCCAAGAACCCAAGGGGTGGGTGTGCAAAGGGTATAGGGAATGAAAAAGCAGCAGGAAAAGAAAGTAAGAGAAAGTACAGAAAAAAATATAGAGGGGAAACAAAGAAAGGAATCTGATAATGAAGTAGAATGAGTAAAAGCAGCCTGCAAAAAGAAAGCAAAAGGATGTACATAATCATTTTATTTCTTTTAGTTGAAGATACATGGGATAAAGAAAAGAAACAGAAGCAGGCAACATAAGGGAAAAGAAAACAACTTTTGTTTGTTTGTTTCCTCAGATCACTGAATATTTCAAGGGTGAGTCTTCCTAGCACAAAGCTCCCCATACCAGAGAACCCAGGTCCAGGTTGCCATACGGTATTCCGACCAGCCTTGTGTTGTGTAGGCAATACACAATGCCACGTGACAATAAGCCAGAAAAATGCCATCAGTCACACGGATACAGAGCCTCACTCTTCCAGGTGACAAATCCTTACTCTTAGTGACCCCCTATCCAAGTGAAACATGGAAGCAGATGCTCTTTTAAAGTCACTGTATTCCTTTGCATGCCACCTTGATCAATACAGCCGTTGTTTATTTACTTCATTGTTTTGAGCTCCGTGACAAGGTACAGCAGCGAAACTTTACCTGGACACCAGCACTATGGGGGATCGGATGTGTGCAGGCGTTGTGATCTATGCGAACGGAAAGGAGACACCAGGAGACCAGGTATAGATATACAAAAGCACAGGAAGCAAGGGACTACCTACCTGGGCTCTTTTTGTTGGCTTCTACAAGCAACAATTATAGGATCAAGTAGCAATAACCAAATTAAAAGGGTTTGCCACATAATGGTGTAAGATCAGATCTTTATAGTCAAGAGAGCTGAGGTGGTAAACTATATAGGACAGATCAAAATGTACTGACTGATTCATTAGCCACAGAGGCTTTAAAGCAGGCTGGTTTGTCTCGCTTACAGCTCTATCAATGAAAGCAATCAGCCTCTCTGAACACTGCAAGAAAGTTTATGTAGGGCAGCACAGCAGGCTTCTCTCACCTCAGCTAGGCACGGGATGGTAACTTGCTGGGGGAGGCAGAGAGAGAGATCAATTCCATCATCAGATCTGAGTTTACTCCTACCTCTGCTCTAAAAAAAGAAATAATAAATAATCACATCCAGCAGAACACACACAGACAGAAACTTCCAAGTGGATAAACACTGCATAAAAGCTTACACTTTCTGCAACGAAGCACTATCATAGGCAGAAAATACAAACAGCACCATATACGTACTCAAAAAGTCATGGGCAAAGCTCAAACTCATGGAAAAAAAGCCTCCTAAAAGCCTTAGGAAAGTAAAACCAGGGGACTTTTGCTTCCACCTACATTTATGTTTCACCCATACAGCTTCTTCCACTCGAGATTTAAAAAACAAACCACAAAAAAACCGAAGAAAAAACCCCACAGAACCACAGACATCCAAATACATGTTTCACATCCCCCCTCCCCCTATCAATCCCAAATAGTCTGTTTACAATTTGTGTAATACTACTCTGGACCAGCTCAGTGATCCCCACGCCACATGAAGCGATCCCAAGCAGTGTTCACTCTGGAGATATTAGGAGAAGAGACAGAAAAAAACCTTGCTAATTTACAGATATACTCAAATGACTCAAGGAAAGGGGAGTAATTCTCCCTGAATGCCGAAGACAGCTGGCAGCTTACTCATGCCCCATGCAGAAAGGCTTTTAAGCGTTAAAGAGCATAGTCATAAAGAGATCTGTTCCTTCTTGTGTGCACGCTTACCCCTCTTCCAGTCGCTTTGCTCCTGGGAGCTCCATTACTTATGTTTAAAGTAATAATCTACCTACTGCTTTGCAGATTCATTTCACAGCATGGTTTTTAAAATATTAAAATCAGACGAAAAAAAAAAAGACATTTGACTGCAAGAAACGAACTTTTTCCAAATAATTCAGTTTTTAATTATTACTTCTTTTCTTTCTCTGTATAAAATTTCCAAACACAAGGAATGGCAAAGGAAAAAGAAAAATGAACAGCAAAATGCCAAGAAATCAGACTTTTCTTTTCATTTCAGTTTGACAGATCTGGGTCTTGCAGTAGACCTGTCTGCCTTCAAGCTCCGTGAAAGAGAGTTGCTGGCATCTACATGTCAGAAGCCTGTTTTCACAACTCATTTTCAGCCTAAGCATAGGGTTAGGTTTTCTCTCATTCTCATTTCCCAGACGCCACAAAAGGTTAAAATGGAACAGTAAAGCCATTTCCTACCTTACTAAGAAACTAAAAGATTAATAAAAAAGTGAGATGCCTCTCTACATTCATCACATCGATTTATTTTCACGTATCATGGAAGGTAAAAACTGTCTCCTTATTATCCTCATGGGAAGCAGAAATTCATACACAAAGACAACTTTTCCTAAGCGGATGAGAGATTTTAAAAAGGATTCCTGTTTCAGAAATATAGAACCTATAAAACAATAAAACAGTGTTAATAATTCAATTTAAAATTTTAACATGGAAAATAAAATTCCACATAGACAGAGCATCCTAAGTATAGAGCAGCCAGCAGAAAATGGATTAAGACCTATACACACTTCAGAGGGGACATCTGAGTGCCATCAAAACCCGCATAATGGGCAACCAGGGGATCAGGCCTAGTCAGCATGGGTTTATGGAAGGCAGGTCCTGCCAGACGAACCTGATCTCCTTCTATGACAAGATAACCAGATTATTGGATGAGGGAAAGGCTGTTGATATTGTATACCTGGACTTTCAAAAAGCATTCGATACTGTCCTCCATACAATTCTCGTGGAAAAACTGGCTTCACACAGCCTGGATGAGCACACGATCCGCTGGATCAAGCACCGGCTGACTGGAAGGTCCCAAAGAGTGGTGCTCAATGGATTTAAATCCAGCTGGCGGCCGGTCACAAGTGGTGTGCCTCAGGGCTCAGTGTGAGGACCATTTCTGTTTAACATCTTTATGGATGATCTCGATAAGGACATAGGATGTATCATCAGCAAGTTCGCAGATGACACCAAGTTAAGCAGGNGGCTTGTATTAGAAATAGCGTGACCAGCAGAAGTAGGGAAGTGATTGTGCCCCTGTACTCAGCACTGGTGAGGCCACACCTCGAGTATTGTGTCCAGTTTTGGGCACCTCAATACAAGAGAGATATCGAGGTGCTGGAGCGAGTGCAGAGGAGGGCAACGAAGCTGGTGAAGGGCCTGGAAAACAAATCATATGAAGAGCAGTTGAAGGAGCTGGGACTGTTTAGTTTGAGGAAGAGGAGGCTGAGGGGAGACCTCACCACTCTCTACAACTACTTGAAAGGACATTGTAGAGAGGTTGGTGCCGGTCTCTTCTCACGGGTAATTAATGACAGAACGAGAGGGAATGGCTTCAAGCTCCAACAGGGTAGGTTTAGACTGAACATTAGGAAAGAATTTTTCACAGAAAGAGTGGTCGGACATTGGAATAGGCTGGGCAGGGAGGTGGTTGAGTCGCCATCCCTGGATGTGTTTAAGAGCCATTTAGATGTGGTGTTGGGCGATATGGTATAGGCGAGAACTTTGTAGAGTAGGGTAGATGTTTGGACTCGATGATCCCAAGGGTCTCTTCCAACCTAGATGATTCTATGATTCTATGTAGGGGTGTTACAGCTCTTTCACAAGCTCCCAGCTTCACCTTACCCCCAAGCCCAATGATCACCTTAAATATCAAATCCCAATCCACTTGTAGCAAACTGAGAAATAAGGTTGCACCACTCTCCCTAGGTAACACGTAATCCAAAGACCTGCAGCTGCTAAGCAGGCAGGCTTGGTCTTACAGAGAAGTCCATCAGACATGCTGCTGGCTGACCCACTGCAGTGACTGCTGCTCCAGGAGCAGAGGAACCACATGCTGCCCCGATGGGGCCAGGGCCTCCAGGAACAGCCTCTCTGACTTCACCTAGGTCTGCACCGCACAGGCTCACCAGGCTTCACCTCACACCTCACCGGGGATGGCCCACTCCACGTTCATGCATTGTCCTTAAACCAGGGCTCTTTTGCAGACAAAGGAGCCCACGGTATCACCAGCAGAAGAGACAGCTGGTCAGATGCTTACGTGTTTGCACACCCTACTACCACCAGATGTGTCCAGCTGCATGCGATGCTACTATGTCAAAAAATTAGAAGGCATTGCCAAAATGGCAGGTGCCAGCCCGTGCTGGTGCGGAGCCCATTTGGAGAGGAACAGCAAGTATGAACTGACCCTTCCGTGCACACCACCACTCACATCTTTCAAAGATCCAGCCGCAATCTCATGTTGCTTAAAATATAAATACCATTTGGAAAAGTCACATAATCAGGGTAAAGTGCAGAGGTAAAGCAAACATACAAGTGCCCTCCGTATCTCTGAGGCCAACCCCTAGAGCTGCTCATATGCGAACAGCTGAATTCGAGAAATATCGTCATAGATTTGTGCTGGTCAGTAAAACCTGTGTAAGTCAGTATGAGCAGATTTCTCTTTTTGAGTGCTTTTTACAGTCGCAGAGAGCGATTATGATTTCTCATGACTGCATTTCAGCAGGTGCCAGATTTGGCTTTTCAGTCTGGTGTCCTGCCCTGCTGCCCAGCCCCAACCACAGAGGTGCAGGCAACCTCCTATCCAGGCTACATCCACCCCCTGGAAACATACGCGGCCAGGGGTTTGTGATGGCACAAAGCGGCATTTGATTACAATCCTCAAACACAATTTGAACTATTTAGAAAGCACAAACTATAGTATTATTTACCCATTTCATTATAATGCTATAACATGCTGTTGTTAAGTAAGACTTCTGGCTTTTCAATGTGTTCTGGTGAACGGAATATATTTTGACCCATATATAAAATACTGGCTGATTTTTAGATAGAGAAAAATAGGTAGAAATAGAAATATCTGTGCTTATTTCTGAATCTTCTGAAAGCAGAAACATTAACTACAACAAGCATTTGATTCACTCCAAAGGAAAGGAGTTTTGCTTTTCAGCAGTGCAATAACCGGGATTAAACATCGTTTGAAGTGCTGGTTACTACAGAGATGGGCATGTGTTACTGAGCTGGAGGGAAGGTTTCTAGTTATTTATTTCTAGGCTTAAAGGTCTGCCTATTGCTTGATTCTTAAAAAGAGCCAACTGTGCTCCTGTTTTTCTCTTGGACACAAAAAAAAATAAGATAAAAGGAATATATACTTAAAAAAACCCCAACTCTTCTCTCCTTCCACTCTATACCTTCCCCTCCTGGAAAGGTATTTAAAACATTAAATGACTACTCAAAACACTAAACAACTGAATCTATATAGAACCTCTATATGGATCTCCATACAAGCAGTCTTAATTAAAAACTGAATGTTCAGTGACCAAGTAACTTGCATCATCTTAATTTCTGATAGGCATTCGGACACCAAGAACAACAACATTCAGAGACTCCTTGAATCTTACCCAGATTTTCACCATTGATGTGACTGCTTTTCAGAGGCTGGATTTTCTCTTAATATGCCCACTAATTGTTTTTTCCACAGTTCAAGATGGTTGTCCTATTTTCTATTGAAAGGTGGTTTTGGTACTATGGCCCCTTTATCAAAGTCCAAATACTCTTCATGAATAACAATAGTAAAGCAGCCTCATTCAGAACACAGAGGAATCTTGAAATCAAGAGGACTTAAACATATATCTGAGTGTTAATCTCACCATCTATTGATTGGAAAGCATAGAGATGCAAGTAATTTTTGCTAGGGAATGACTTTGCTCTTCACATGACAAATATTTTTCCAAAGCTGGAAACCTCTGGTGATGTTTTCTTTCATTTCTTTAGAACATCAGCTTTATTACAAAGGTATCACATAGTGTTCCAATGTATTTATTAGTTTGGAAGCACTGTGCTAAAGGACAGTGGGAGACAAGGGGGGGAAAAAAAAAAAAAATCTCACCATAGCAATTATTACTTTACTCACTGGCATTCATCATAGCAGAGGCACACTATTTCATTCAAAAGGGTACGACACTGTGGGGCAGGAATGGGGAAGAAAGCAAACAATTAGACGCTACTTTGCTCAGCTGCCTAGAAAGTATTTAATGCATAATAAAAATCTTGATCCTGCCAACAACAAATATATAAGGTTTACAGCACTTGCAGTCCCATAAGTATCTATCTTTGAAGACATACACTTATACACCTGCACTTTTGCAGTTGAATCCACGAAACATTCCTTTATTATTATTATTTATTATTATTCCTTCATTTCAGAGCAATTTTAAAGAGTCTTATAGCAATGACTCTCATGAAGGCATAATTTCAAACTGAATTCATACACTCACCTACTGGTGTATTTGTGTATTGGCACTTAAAGATTTTAACCTATGGGTGTATTTCGCATGTTGGTACTTAAAGCCAAACACTGAGGCAGGGAGCTGAAAAGACAACTGGGGTTTGAGGAAAAGTCTGTCTGTTATAAAGGCTTCTAGGTTAACAGGTAGAGAAAAATTGTTCCTTGAAATTCTTACAAACACTTATGGAAGAGATCTAGGTTTCTAAACACAGATGCCAAGCGTCATTTTTAGATGTTTCCAAGATACATCCACATGGGATCGGCAGATGCAGCACCAGACCACTGGGAAACCTATACTCTTTGAAAGTGGTGGCTTCAGGCCAGGAGAAATACCCTAGAGTGCCTACAGTGACAGATACCTGAGTCGCCCCACTAGTCTCTACAGCATTTAATTAAAGCAGAGAAGGTTACAGATGGGTTTAGAACCATCCTGGTCCCTCCATCTACATGGAGGGCTACATGATTTCAGCGTGCAGAAAAGAAAGCTGCTTCTGCTTTCTCAGAGTAAGTATTTGGAATACTTTGCATGGCACCAGTTCGACAAATAACTGAAGAAACTTTGAAGAACAGTGACCACAAAAGGAAGAGCAGATATTAAAAACTGAGCTGCACAGAAGGCAAATAGAAGATAGCAGCATGAAAAGACTAGGCTTTCATAACACATCAAGGGATTTACAACACTATTTCCCACTATCACTTTGTAAGAGATCATGGCAGTTTATCTTTTTATTAAAAAAAAAAAAAAAAAAAAACAAAATCAGGCTCCACTGTGGAAAAGCATACATTATAAACTCAAAAAACCCTAGTTTTTAGCTATCAAAGACATGAACTGTAGACATTAACTACCTGATACACTTTTGCAAAACTTTTTCTACCTGCACAGAGCTGCTCCTGTTCTTCAAGACCACTGCAATTACTGATGGGAATCACCATGATACCATGAACAATGGTGACATTAGTGTGAGTTAAGACTCCAAGTACTCCACCCTATCTTACCCAACTGCTTTACTAAATTTACTCTGCTCACTGGCAGGGCTTTAGATTTCAAATTCATACTAGGAATGAAATAGGTCGAATCAAAACACAGCCACAACTTATCTGCAGAAAAAATGCTAAGCAAAAAGGAAATGTTTTTGCTCCCCTTTGGGCTTTGTTACTTTCACCAAAGCATTTCTGTTAAGTCAAAAAGTACATTTAATACAAAACAGAAATTAGTGTTCAGGAATCTGAAGCGAAACCATGTCAGGAAAGCCAATCATTGCCAACAGGAGAGACCACATGTACAAATTAGCTTGAACACTTCAATTCTTCCAACGTCTATTGTGAGCAATGCCCAGCAACCAAAATATACCCGTACAAAATAAATCAGACTTGGCTGAAGTTTGATTTTTGACCCGATTACATTCTTCTTTCCAAAAATAACCTCTCACCAAACAACTAAAAAGGCTGCAGTTGAGAACTGGCCAATATATCCAGGGTCTTTAGCGAGCTTACGCAGCTCCCTCCGCACACAGAAACTATTCCACTTCCATCACAGGAACTGCAAAGCTGTCTCTGCTAAGTTAACATCTGAACAAGCCTTAAGATAGGATCTCTACATAAATTAGGATTGCATCCAGACCTGAAGCAGGAAACTAAGACTCCCAAGAAAAAGAAGAGATATTGCCATCTTAAAAAATGGGCAGCCACTCTTTGATGCCTGTGTGAGCCCTCGAAAGAACAGCTTGGGCTTCTTGTCCTCTGACAAAGCAGCAGAAAGTGCCTCGGCTGGGTACAGGAGGGAGGAAAAAGCTGAAACAACCCAACAGGTTCACGGTGGAAGAAATAAAGAAATTTCACAAAAAGCAAATTCAAGATGTGAAAGACAGATCCAGGGAAGCAGTAAGTGAGGCCAGGAGAGATATGCGTAGAAATTTCGAACAAGGCAGGCAACGGAGAGTCCCAAAAAGCCACAGCTTGAACTGATGAACCTGCTAACCTCCCCCCAGCATCCTCCCCCACACCCTTCTCTGTTTCAGCTAAGACCCTTTCCAAAAACCTGCTGAATTCATAGCTGAAATAATGGCAGCATCTATCCAAACATGGATTTCAGGTTACATTCAGGTCTGCTGGCTGTGTACGTGATGGACTCAAGACAGAAGAATGAGGCAGACACACATAAGTAAACATAAATCCAAGAAAACCCTGGAATAGTTAAAGGACCTTCATTCCCTTTATGCTCCTTACTCTCTCTCCCCCACACGCTTCTAGTATAGAAGAAAAATGGTTAGAGGTACAGTAAAGAAAACCAGATCTAATTACACTGGAAGTACAAAAAATGAAATACACAAAGATCAAGTGTTGCTAGTACAATTAGTTCATCTATCATGCAACACAGCATTAAACTTGTTACTGCTCGTTACTGTAATTGGGCAACTGAATCAAATGCTTAAAAAAAGAGCCCTGACAAAACCCACAGTAAGTGGGATGGAACGAGGAAGAAGAGGAGGAGGTGAACAAGAGAAAATTACACCAAGAGACCAAGATAAGTTGGAGATGCACAAATTCACCTGTCTGAGAAGATCCACCCTCTTCTAGAGAAGATCTGCAAGCTAAAGTTTCAGGCAAAAAAACTCAGTAGGGGAAAAAATCCCCACTTTTTAACGAAGTTGTATGTGCTTGGCACTGCTAGAACCTGTTAAACACAGCTGCCATCAGACAGACACCCCTGCAGAGAGGGCCTGTCAGTCCAGTGGGGTTTTTAATTTGTCTAACAATAGTTTCAGGGCTAGAAGCACCCAGCTAGTGAGGACTCACTGGATAGCTACAGCAAATATGTATTGCAAAGTGCAGGTCCTGGCTTTCTGCTGTTTACACCCTCTCTCATAGGTGTAATTCTACCAGATCACACTAGATTTGTGAACTCCAAATATTACATTATCTGCAAAAGACAGTAACATCCAAAACGTTTCCAACGTACAGAATCCCATTTTAACTTTGTTCTGGAATTAAGGCAGAAACACAGCAGGGCTCCCCTCTCATAAGAGCATATGGCATTTTAAAAAGCAACACATTACAAATTCCCCCAACAGCTATTGAGTCATTCAATAGAGGCTTGATTTATCTTTATTCTGTCTCTCCTACTTCGGCACAAGCTCTGTAGTCAGTGGCAGGAAGACTGAAGTTCCTCGTGGTCATAAAGAGGCAAGCTGTGTCTCATTTATATTAGAGATATACACACTTTTAATGAGTTTTTCAGACACAGCTGATGAAAGCTCAGTGCTGTTGAGGTTAGGCACTGGCCATTGCTGGGGAAAGAACTCAAAGAACAAGCTGCTTGTGTGGAGCATTCTAGGTCGCCTCTGTTTTACCAACACAAAGACCATATGTCCTGCCAAACAATTTTAGGCATACCATGTACAAAAGAAAGCATTTCAGGAAGCTGCATGGTATTTCTTTTCTGTTCGTAGAGAGTGACAGACCATCACAGTCCATAAATTTTCTGGTACTTCGTCTCTAATGCTTGCTAGTGAAACGTTTGCCAGTATAGGGAGCCAGGAACTTGACTCAGATTTTAATTCACTGCTTATCATTCTGCAAAACTACTTCAGCACCCACCAGCTTCGCGCAATGGCTGTAATACCAAAAAGGCAAGCAGTTTTAGAGAGCACTCGCACTTGCATTGAAATTCTGTGGGCACATTCCAGCTAGCTTCTGAATGAGGTTCACCCAGCCTTTCAGCTTTTGTTTAGTGCCCTCCATGCATTGCTGGTAGTTACTGCTTCTGGCCAGAGCGACTCTAAGGTACTTTGGCTGGTCATCGGGAATTAAATCTGTGCCACAGAAACTCACCGAGACACGAATGGCTGAAAAATAGCAAACCAAAGGAAACGAGCACCACAGTCTTTGTTGGTTCAAGCTCCAGTTTTGAGGCTGATCTGTAAGGTCAGCATCCTCAAGGCTTTGCTCCAGCTTCTGCATGGAACAAACGTGGACTGCAAGTGAATTGTTTTCACATACTTAAAATGGAAGATATGAAGTAGCCACTAATTAAAAGAACCCCTTGTCAGAAAAGCTAAAATACCAATACCCTTCCTGGGGTCATTCAGTCTGACGCACAGATTGATCAGTGTTGCCCTGTGCTGGAATGTGCAGCACACGAGGCTCCGGGAGAGGAACAAGCTTGCAGCATGAGCCTCTACCAAAACAAAACTATAGTGTGCAGAGCTGAAGGGGATTTCAAGAGCTCACCTAACCCAGTTGTCCCCACTCTTCGACACCTAAGTTTCTCCATAACCTTTAACTTCTTTATTACCAACACTAATTTCTTATCCCCCACCTCCTTCCCACCCATTTTTTGCACAGCAACATAAGGGACATGCACGAAGGGCCAGAACTTACACTCTGGCTTCTCCCTGTCCTTTGCCCACACATCATAAGGGTGCATTTCCCACCAGGGACACAGCACTCCACTCCCCAATACAGGGGCACCAAACCCAAACCCTTCCCACCGGCATCTGCCAGGATCTTTCCTTTGTGAGTTCCTTCCCGCAACAGAGATTTCACAACTCCTGGTTGGCAACAGAAAGCTTTTTCCAAAGCTTTCCAGCTCTCTCTTCTGCATCTTAAATCCATAACTTCTTGTCCTCTCTGCAGCAGGCATGGAGAGCAGTTCATTCCCTTCTCTGCAGCAGGCTTTCAGGTGTTCTCTGTGTAGAACAACATTCTGTAAACTTTCCTTTTGGCAATGTTTTCTAGCCATCCCTATGAATTTTTTCACTCAATTTTGTCCATGGGAAAAGGGGTTTGTTAAAAGGTGATGCCTTCATTTGCATGCCATAGTCCAGCTCTCATGCCGAGACAGAAGCATGTATACATCCCCATCTAGTGTGCTTGCTTTTTTCTTTTGGGGTCAGAGAGAAGAGGAGAGTTTGGGGTTTTTTTTTGCAATGATCTGACTCATATTCAAACTTGCAAACTGCCAAGCGGAAGCACTACAAACCAGGTATTTGGTAGGAATATTGGCAAGCCCAGGGCTTTCTCTTCCCTTAGATGTTTTGCCAACCTAGCTGTGTTAATGAATGCCATTAAAGAAGAGACTCCAGTGTCAGTACAGAGGCACAAATGAATGTAGGCAATGTTATCACCAAAACTGCGGCTGTTGTGGTTGATCTCATTTAAAGGAGAAGGGATTAAGAGTACCAGCAGACAGACTCCTCCCTTCCAGGCTAAATTGCAATCCCACTAGAAAAGATGCTGCCAATCCTTTCTCAGTGTCGATATTCCCGTTGCACTGCAGAGGAGAAAGGAGCCAGCTAGATAGGAAGTACACAGCCAGTTTCATCTGCCCTGTCATGAAATGCTCCCAACCCAGGAGTAGTCCACTATTCCACTACTCCCCATGCTGGATCAGACAGGAACCTGAGCACACAAAAATATGCCTCTTGTCCCCCCTTTAGTGATCCAAATCTCAGGAAAGTTAAAGTCGATCAACAAGAAAAGGACAGGCATGCTGGAAGAGATGAGAAAGGATGGGGGGGAGGAAAAAAAAAAAAAAAAAGAAGGGAAGAGGTAAGAGTGTTATTTTAGGTCGCCCAGTAAAACCAAAGCGTCTGCGTAATGCTGCAAGTTCATATTTAGAACTGAATTCATGAGGTTCAGAAAGGGAGCTTACAAATGCCACAGTACGCTTCAGACCATTCTTAAAGCTTTTTGGCCTGAACCCATCACTTTAAAAGCCAGCAGTTTTTTTTCCACCAAGCCCACCCCTCCCACACGCCTCCTTGTCACAGAACAGTGAGACAGCAGACATTTCTCTCCAAACAAATTAAATCCACTTTTTTCTTGAAGGAGGAAGGTCAGAAGGATGAGGGCACCATACTTTTAAAAAGGACATTAAAAAATAATTATGCTAAACCACGTATCAGCACAAATTAAAGAGAGACAGTAAAATGCCTACTTTCAATTTGCTTAAATATTCAATTAAAAAAGCCATCTAGGCAAAGTTTTATTAAAATAAATCATCTAAGGAAATGCTCGTTAAACCAATCTGAAACTCACATTCTTTTTGGATATTCCTTCATTGAAAAATAAGTCTTCATTCTGCCATTCTAAACCCGATCATGTCCTCAATGGATGTGCCTTCCTTTGCAGCAGCAGCAGGTGTGAAGAGCAACCAGTGGTAATTTCAAAGGCAACACCAAGTGCAGTAAAGCTTCTGCCTGTTTCCCTCATATGAAGACACATCCTCTGCCTTTCTCAGGCCCAGCAAGTTCTCCATAGATAACCCTTCCTGGTAGTTCATAGCTTCCTTTGGGATTCATCAAGACAGCTTTTGAATTGGTGTCAGAAGAATTAGTGCAGATGGATGTAAAGTACTGCCTTTCCACCTGAAATGCCTTGGAAGAAAACCAAAGGTTCAACCTTCAAACCAGACCTACCATATGGGTTCTTGACAAATGCTGATATCACTGTGTTTGTAGAACACGTTCAAGGCTTAGGATATTAAAAAAAAAAATTTATAGGAAAATAAAAAAATGCAAGAGAAAAAGAAAGAAAAGGATTGTGTCACTTTCTTTTACTGTTGAGAAAGGTACGAGCGCGTTACTCGAAAGAAGTAAGGCTCATAGTGGGTTGCATACACTAAGGTCCTGTTATTTAAGTGATGATGGACACTATCTATCTGACTTTTACTATGAAATATAACCAAGATAATGCTGTGAATGCCAGTTCACTAGGTAAAGAGCTAAACAAGGAAACTTTGTTTTTTCCAGTAAAGCTAATGACATGTTTGGATCCCTGAAAGCTAGAAATCCTACTTTCCAAGGTACTACATAAAATTCCCTTTAATATCAATCACCACCCCTTCAGTTAGCTCCCTTTCTCCAGCATAATATTGCTACTGAAAAGCCAATATACTACTCCACCACTGTAAAAATCCTATAGTACACAGACTAAAATGAAGTTTTTCGGCCAGCAGAGCTTCCTTCCTTATTGACAAGCTTTGGTTAGCAACTAATAAATTTTAAAAAGTACCATAAAGAGGGCTTCTGAACAGGCACAGCTGCATCCAGGAGAGCTTGCTAGCAGTGCACATCTCATAGCATACACACATGTTTAATGGACACATCTGCATTCACGGAATTGTCAGAGTTGGAAGGGACCTCTAGAGATCATCTGGTCCAACTCCCCTGCCAAAGCAGGATTGCCTAGAGCACACTACTCGGGACTGCATCCAGGTGGCTCTTGAAGATCTCCAGAGAAGGGGACTCCACAACCTCCCTGGGCAGCCTGTTCCAGTGCTCCGTCACCCTCACCCTAAAGAAGTTTTTCCTCATATTTGAATGGAACTTCCTATGTTCCAGCTTGAGCCCACTGCCCCTTGTCCTATCGCTGGAAACCACTGAAAAGAGTCCAGCTCCAACGTCCTTCAACCCACTCTTTAGATACTTACAAACATAAATAAGGTCTCCCCTCAGTCTTTGCTTGTCCAGGCTAAAGAGTCCCAGCTCTTTGAGCCTTTCTTTGTAAGGGAGGTGCTCCAATCCCTTAATGATCTTTGTTGCCCTACGCTGGACTCTCTCCAGTAGTTCCCTGTCCCTCTTGAACTGGGGGGCTCAGAACTGGATGCAGTATTCCAGTTGTGGCCTCACCAGTGGCCTCATTCTAAGACTATGCTTCCAGCCTTTCCCATGAATAGAGTTCTGGTCCTCAGTTCACAGCCACGGGTACAGCGGCAACAAGCAAGCTGAAGCAATGCCATTTTTAACCAAAGTTATAATGTCAAATGCGAGGCTGAGTGCCTTTTCCAGGGCTGAGCAGGACCCAGGCAGCAAAAAAGCATGTCCATACCAGGCCAGAGCCAAAGTCCACCCAGTCTCACGACACGTCCCCGGCGATGGCCAAACGATGGCCAGGGAAGAGCAGAGGACTGGGACAAGCATACTGCAACCCTGCCGCTGCCTCACCTCCCAGCACCTAGTGATCTGCAGCCAAGGCACTTCCCAAGGTAGAAGCAGCACCACCGCCTTCAGAGTCCAGCTTAAGACACACCGCTGTCCGGTTGCTAAAAAATGAATGCAAACTCAGTCCTTTCAGAGTGGGCAGAAGGAAGGGGCTCGTTGAGTGCTTTCTGATGAGTATCTGGGCAGGAAAGCTTGAAAGGAACCCAGCAGCATTTGGCAGCGATAGGTCTCGTGCCATCACAGAAAGACGTTTGGGAAAAACCCAAGTGGAAAGTTAAGCTAGCCAGTTCAGTTTCCACCCTCAAAACCAATTCAACTCGCGAGGACAGAACAGAGCGAACAGAGACTGCTAAAAGGCATGGCAGTCTGACCCCTGAAGGAAAGCTGGCTGTGTGGTGGCCAGGAAAGCAAGACTTCTTTGGCCAGGAAAACAAAGACAAGATGAAAACCTCAAAAACACAAAATGTGAAGAACCACTGCGATCCCATGATCCCAGTGATGAGGGAAACGCATGTGTGTGTGTGGCAGAAATCAGTAAGGATCTGAAATCTGCCCAAATTCCCATTACTGCTTATTATTTTAGCCAAACATACTGTACAGGTAAAGTGAATTTATTAAAAAAAAATAAATCCTTAAAATAGAGATGAGAGCCTCATGCTCCCTAGGAAGAGGGGGCTCCAACCCTCTGTGCCATGAGCAACCCCAGGAAGCTGTCTGAGGAATCAGAGGCATCACCCTCTGCCGTGACCATCAGGAGGAAAACCAACACTGCTCCACAGGCCTGGGCGGATTGGGTCACAGCATCTTCACTGACCTCAGCAAATGAAAACCTTTCTTTCCCTTTCGTTTCACCCCTCTCACGATTCAAATTTCAAGTGGAGGCTGGCCACGTGGCTAATAACCCAAGGGCCATGGACACCAGATGGATGCGGGAGGAACAATTTAGCTCAAACACGTTGGTAGGGAGTCCAGGACTGCAGGAAGGTATTTGGAGGGGACCCACAGAAAAGTACACAGTGTGCAGCATAACACTGGATCAATCAATCACAACTGGGAGACAAACGCTTGCATTAGGCATTAAAGATGCATGCATCAACTGTATAGCCATACATCTCCACTCAGCTGGGAGGAGGAACGACGTTTCTCACTGAAACCTGATTGAACGCTACCAGTCAGGCAAAAGTGTTTAAAAATCTACCTTTATCTAATAAAATTATTATAGCTGTGTTATTTAGTGGTGCATGAGCCATTATGAAAATCTGTGTCTATAAGCAATCTAGCCTATATCACTACCAGGAACCTGCAAGCCGACCCAGCGGGAGAAGTCTGAAAACTGGTAAGACTGAACCATCGTATGAATTATGTTAAGAGGAAAGACAGGCTGTTTTTGAACCAGCACATAATGCACGCATTTCCACCATTGCGTTCCCCTGAAAAGACCAAATCTGCATTTGAAGTACCAACAATTTCGAATCTCCAGGGAAAAAAATCGTTCTTTGTACAGAGTCAAGCTTAGGCAAATGTTGCAACAGTAATTACAGACACTGCCTCCCCAAGCCATCTGCTGTGGCATTTATAACTCCTGGAAGGGCAGCAGGCAGAGCTGGTGGAAGAAAAGAAGAGACACACACATATCTCAGCAACCAAAGCCAGGCTGTGCAGAAAAGCTGCAACACTGGTCTGACCTGAATGGGAATGTACGTCCTGGTTACCCAGACCTCCTTCAGCTTGCAGGTACCACCGGTGTTCATGTCGTGGCGGAAACAGCTGGATCTGCAGCCTTTTCGGATCAGAGCAAGTTAAAAGACCAGCCTCAAGGCAACTCATAACTCTGAGCAAGCCCAACCTGGCAAGAGCCCAGGGGAAAGAGTCCCATCAGGACCTCATCCCACAAATGAGCAAACTTGTGCTCTGAAGCCAGTCTGAGCAAGGCAGCTTTCAAACAGGGACAAACTTTACAGACACCAGCACAGCCAACAGCTCTGCACATCTCTCTGTCAAGAAGCGATGCCAGTGACACAGGCAGAATAATTTAGAAAAGCCTAAATTAATCCTTTATGAGGACGTGTAGGGTCCAGCCTGATGCACGCGCCTGCGTGCTGACAACCACTGCACCTCCAAAATGTTTGCATCGGCACAGGCACAGCTAGAAGAAGAAACAGAAAGATGTCCCACCCACCCCTTGTTCCCACAACCGCAAGTTTCAGCAGCAGGCCAAGCCACCAGCACTTTGAAAATCCCACTTTCGCAGTACAGCTGGAGACAATGCCGATTAATTGTTTTGCCATCCATAAAAAATTACTACAATACTCACTTCATAGGGTTGTCACAAGGATTATTTAACATCTCTGAAGAGCTTTGAAGAAGAAATAGTGGCTATTGTTCTGAGTACCGTAGAATTTGAAAAGATCCCACATGAATTTTACACGTCCGTGCGTATGTGACAGTTGCAGCACCAATATACTATTTTTCTCCACAGAAAAGCCTCAGAGAAGCTCATTTCCTCTGGGCAACACTTTAGTCAGAAATGTATTTTGGTTTGCTCGTTAATATATCCTAAATAGATATCAACTTTGACTACTTAATTAATAGATTCAGGTGCTGTTTCTAGTCTTCCTTAATTAAGGGAAACATTGCATTTTTGACAAAGAACTCAGTTTAGGCTGTCAGGGCTCCTAACAGACACACTATAATTACCTAAGTAATGCTAACACATGAGAACAACAACAGGAAAAAAAAAAAGCGCAGCTAAAAGTTTCACTGAAATCTCATTTCCTTTACAGCAAATGAGAATGTCTCTCCGAATACAAAAGAGGTGCTACACACAGAAAGCACCCAATGTCATACCACTTACGCCTGACCATTAAAGAGCTCAACTCTGATGCAGAAACACTGGGAAGGTTTTCGATAGCTTTTTTTTTTTCTATTAATATGCAAATACACAGGATGTGTTGGATTCTAAATGTTCTGCCATACACTTGGGTCCACCTCTTCTGTAAGGAGAATTTCTACCATATTCCTCCAAATGTATAAGGAATCTATATGCCATTTCATTCTCATAAGACATAGGGAGCCCAACACACTTCAAAGATAAGCATTTATTTTTCCCCGAGCAGTCTCAAACCTCAGCAGTAATCACAATTAGGCAACAGGGCTGTACCTGAGGCAAAGACCAACCTGGTGAAGAGAACTACCATCTCCACTACACAGAGCTTCAAAGGATCTTTAAAGTCTTTGGGACAGAGACCACATCTTTTGTTTGGAAAGCAAACACCACATTATTGATACTACTGCAAGATAAACAACAGTATTAGGACTAGTCGGTACACTGGCTTCCGTTCTTCATCCAAGATGTGACAGAAAGTTTCTTCTCTTATTTCATCCTAGCTCTCTACCAAGGAGCTGGCCCCTATGGGTGCACAAACAATGCAGCATTGCAGTAGCGAGCCTCACAGGGCCTGGGTCCCAAGTTCCCCAATTCCCAGGGGAAGCAGCAGCCCAAAATTAAGTGCCTGCCCTCCCTACAAAATACATGAAAGAAGTTGCATGCCTGAGAACAGCAAAGCGGGGACGGGGAAACAACACAAGTAGCTGGGGTGATTTAGCAATATCCAGAAAGCAGATGTACCATCAATGCCAGCTTTCCCCAGGTTTATGTCAACAACTTTAGGGGAAAGTTCTGGCTGCCAAAACTATACCAACCCTCTCATAAAACAGGCGGGAAGCAGAAAGGTGAGACTGATCAGCTCCTTTGCCCATCACTCTGACGGGCAGCATCCTTGCATAGTCTAAGCTGTGCATCGTTTCGATACAGCTTTCCTTGCATTTTCCCTGGAAGTTATCATAACCTCCACCCAGCGCTTCCTTGATAATGCACCAGGGTATCCTGCCACAGCCAGTCACCACACTCTCCCCCTAAAACTGTTTGGGTTTTGCATGGGTTTACAGGCAGAAGAAGAGTCCCTGTGCCTCTCGGTTCCTTTTTACGTCACCGACTACTCATCTGGTCAATGACAAGAACCCAAGCCTCCTCCTTCCCAAGATGAATGTCCCGTCTACTAAACTGCACAGTTATGCTGTCCATCCCAGGTAAGCAAGGTCAGACAGCTACAGATAAAGACACAGCACAAGGAGGTGCTGTTGTGAAGGACTGGATCCAAAGGTAGCACTCCTAGATTGGTCTTTACAAAAGGGACAGGCATTTTTGCTATGACTCGTGTAGCAGCTGTAAGTGCCCAGCTTCTCATCACTGTCATGTCTTGCACACCCCTATATGTGTGCAGACTTAGAGGCACAAGGAAATTTCACAAGTAAATCATAAGTATCCACTGATTTTAGAAGCCTCAAAAAATACATAAGCAAGGGTTTATTTCTTTTTTAACCTTTTGAAATTTGGACTTCTGCAAATAAGCCTTCTGGAGAACAAGTCTTATGAGGAGAGGCTGAGGGAACTAGGGTTGTTCACCCTGGAGAAAAGGAGGTTGAAGGGAGACCTTATCGCTCCCTACAACTACCTGANGTTTTTTTTGCACTGTATTAAGCGTTGGGATGGGCTCCCCAGGGAAATGGTTGAAGCACCATCCCTGGAGGTATCCAAAAGACGGGCAGACATAGTGCTTAGTGACATGGTTTAGCGATGTTTTTTCATCAGAGTTAGGCTGATGGTTGCACTAGATTATCTTAAAGGTCCCTTCCAACCTAGACAATTCTACAATTCTGTTCTAATAAACCAAAACAGGAAACAGAGATTATTGGTTTGGTGCACCAGCAAATTAAACACTTCCTAGAATTATGTGATTTTACCTATAGCTGCCTATGTTCTAGAGATAATCAGTCCCCAACTTAGGTGCTGACTCATTCCTGGAATCCTGACATGATCATGCATCAGATGGCAAATTGATTTTCATGTAACACATTTAAGAGTATCTTCATCAAGCACGCAGCAGAGGCCTTGAGATGAGTGTTTCTTTCTCTCATTTTATGTTGGTTAATATCACTGGTAAACAAGAAATTTGGATAATACCTTCCAGTCCCTCTCCATTCCCTTCCTTTTAGTTTTACTTTAAAAGATGGTATCGATTACCGTCATGGTTTAACCCCAGACAGCAGCTAGGACCACACAGCCACTCACGCAGGTCTCCCCCATCTCCCAGAAGGGTAGGGAGAAGAGGGAGAAAACGAGGGGAAAAGAAAGGTAAAAAACCTCACAGGTTGAGATGAAGGCAGTTTAATAGAACAATAACAGAAAAAGGAAAATAACAATAATAATAATGGTAAAAGAATATACAAGATAAAGTAATGCAACACAAGTCACTCTGTCTGGTGAATTGGTTGTCCAGCCTGTCCCAAGCAGAGATTATGGATTCCTGCCCCATGACTAGCCCCCATTTAGATAGTGAGCACAATGTCTATGGTATGGAACACTCCATTGGCCATCCCATTGTTCTGTCTGTGCTCCTGCTCGATTCCTATGGGAAGCTGAAAAGAGTCCTTGAACAGTATAAACATCACCTAGCAACAACTAAAACAATATGCATTATTGACATTCCTTTCATAATAAATTTTAAACACAGCAACCACCAGAAAGAAAATTAACTCTATTCCAGCTGAAACCAGGATAATTACTTATGAAGAGCTACCCACAAGCAAAAGCTCCCTGGTATCAGCAAGCATAGACAGAGAATTCTTATAACTAGGGGCTCAGCACCAGAAGATGGCAGAACAGTCTGAGATACAAGGAAATTTTGGGTTCCCTTTTGTCATTTCTTTTGTTCTTTATCTTGTAATGCTCAAGGTATCAATTGCCTAGTCACCTGTTCTTTGTTCAGGCACTGACTACAAACAGACTAATATGCATGCACCAACACATGGTTAACACACACACACACCAAAAAAAAAAAAATCATTGAAAGAACATGACATTTTTAGCCATTACAGCTGATAATTATCTTTCTTTATCAGTATCTCAGCCATTCCTATCTAGAATTATGTTCTCATAAGTCAAATAAACAAGACTGAATGCAACCTTTCTTGTTGGTTGGTTTTTTTTTTGTATTTGCATAAAATGTAGATGCAGCCTACCATAATTTATGGTTACCATAAGTTTAGTATAGGTGAACTCATTATAGTCAACAGCAATACTTTATTCACACCAGTTCCCCACAAAATGTAAGCCTCAAATCCAATTATTCCATAATAGTTTTGTAAGTAAACAAAACACCATTTAGGATTTGAAAACAATGCATCATTCTGCAAGCAGAGGCAGAAAGGAAAAAAAAAAAAAAAAGCTAGCACAGGACTATGCAATAGTTTCATTTTGTAAGAAGATTAACACAGGGCAGAAAGCTTCAGCTCTGCCTGGGAAAAGAAAGTACACTTTGTCGTAGTAGAGTACCCTGTAACTGTTAAGTGGAATTTTGTCTGGTTTGTTAATGCATCTCTTCAGAGACAAAAGAAATCACACTGGGAAGAGGAAATACCATCCTTATTTCTCTCCAACATTACCTCAGCTAAAGCCCATTCTGATTTCAGCCCTTGTTAGGTACAACTCACACACCCTCAACTGAGCTATCCATAACGTATCATTAAACTGCAGTACAAAGTTTTGATAAGTGGCCCTGCCATTTTAATCATGCTCAGCAGGGACAATCTGGTCAGGTGTTTCTCCTGTGTTTGTTGAATTCAAGCTGTATTTGGAGACCAGCTGTTTTCTATCCTGCTTTCTCCAATTAAGTGTGCATATGGGGATGGAGAGGTGAAGGTGGGAATTAAGAGAGAGCAGGATAATTAGAGTTTCTTAGAGTACATAAGATTACCCTTTAAAAAGGCTAAAAAAAGGTATTGAATGTAATGCATGTAATTTTAATCACAAAGGTTCAGTAACAATAGACATGAAGGGGGAGAAGATTAGAGTACACAAAGGGGAACCAAAAGCCAAAGCTCCTGTGAAAGTTATAGGAAAGACCAGATCATTTATGTTTAAATCATCTTGTATAAAGTTGCAGTCTTGTAAGAAAATGAATGGAAACTGTATGGGTTTTACTGCTTGTAGAATCAAGCTCGGAAAAAATAAAATACACCTACCTATCACATCACCTATCTGCGATCATGCTGAACTTTGCCCAAGCAAAGAGCCTCCAGTGAAGAGCATCACCGTGAAAGAAGCACTGCCGAGACAAGTGGAGAGCTTACCGCCTTACTGCCAAACATGCTCGTACATATCAGCAACTCACTCATGGCAAACATGCGACCTTGGACTCCAGCCTGTTTCTCTTAGGGCAGGAAAGGCCATGAAGTTTAGGTTGGACTTGAAATCAGTGAGTTTGATAACACGATGAGCTAATGAGATTATTATTGCCTTGAAGTAGGAGCAGCAAGATTACTGCTAACTCTGCCACTTTCTTTTCTCTTTCCACACCTGCTCTCTGCCTAATCAAGGAGGCAAGATGAAGATTCAAAGAAGAAAAAATATTGGGAGGGGAAGAATATACAAGTAAGGCATTAAATAGGTAACACTCGGTCTCAACGCATAAGTTCCCTTAGAATGCAGCGTATTAAAAGCAATAAGGGGATAATCAATGTGCCTATTGATTTAGGTGCCTATACATCGGGTTAGCAGCTTATTAAACCCACCAGCATCATCTGAACAGAAACCCGGCACGACAGCATCCTATTCGGTTGCCGCTCTCGGATCAATAGGGTTTGCTCTTCTCCATTTTGCACCCGCAAGCCCCGCACCCCGGTACAGCCAGCCTCTTCGCAAACGGGCTTGCCTTCTCCTTTTGTTGTTGTTTTGTTTTGTTTTAGACCGCTCTCCCACTTTTCGCCCACCCTTCCCTCCCTCCC
>VXAK01005069.1:105983-162619 GCA_013399435.1 Arenaria interpres
GCCCGAGGCGCGCCGCACGGCGACCCCGCTCCACCGGCTACCGTTGAGCGGACGGCGGGCTGAGGGGAGCCGGTCCGCTCCCCCGGCGGCTGTGGGGCGATCGCCCGGCCCGGCGAGGGGAGTGCGGTGCCCCCGGGGCCGAAACGCCGCTCCCCGCTGGTGAAAGCCCGCTCCCCCCGCTCAGGGAGTGGCGGTGCCCTGCCCCCGGGCCCCTCCGTGAGGAGGGAGAGCTGCCTCGCCCGGGCGCTGCCGCTCACCCGCGCCATGGCTCGCTTTGCCGCTCTTCCCCCTCAGGAGGAGCGGTCTCCGTCCTCCCGCCGGCCCGGCAGCGCCCCTCAGCAACGCCGCTGCGGGCAGAGAGAGGTGCGGGGGACTCCCCCTCCCTTCCCCTCGCCCGCCGGCCTGGCCCCGCCGGAGCCCGGCCCCCGCCGCCCCTCGGGGCTGGGAGTGGGCTGAAGGCCCCCGGGGAGGGGGTGAGGGAAGCTCTCGGGTACGTACGCGGGGGCCGGGGGGATCTGTGTGGAAGGAAGGCGGAGATGGCACCGTGAGGAGTCAATAACGGAAATTCTCGGTAACGCAGGAAACCGCTACGTAACGCGGTTAATAAATAAAGATACGATCCCGGGTGGGAATGAAGGAAAGAAAAAAAAAGGGGGTGAAATGGGGCTCTCGGGGCTTGCTCCACGCACGGTACGTGGGATGCCCCACCAGGGACTGGACTTGGTGGAAGCTCTTCATTGAAGGAGCAGGGTCTCACCTGGGTTATTTGATTTCTAACAAGTGTAACCCCCTAGACTGGCAACATCTTCGGCGTACCATAAAGAAGCAGGTCGGAAGATACCAAAGGCCATACAAGTTGGGTCCGTTTTTGAGAATAAATCCTGATAGATAACGTTTTCGTTTGGAATCTTACTGGTTCTCTTCACGATTGCATGTGGGGGCTGCAGCCGCTGTGTTTGTCCTGCCCAGAGAAGTTCAACTTGGTGAGGCTTTCATGGGCGAGAATGAGTAGGGGTAGGGAGGTCTTCCTCTCCTTTCTTGGGTGCAGCATGAGGAAGGGTCAAAGCATGGAAGTTACAGACTTTTTATGTAACATCTTTAAAATTGGAACAACATTTCCCAATAACCAGTATCTAGCATTAGCCTTCAAACTCCTTACTGGTGCCACTAAATAATTGGTTTTACTTTTCAAGATGACGAGAGCTTGCAACTCTCAAAACTTTTTGTTTGAGGTTGCCTGTGTTCTTTACCTCTGAAAATCAGTTCCTTTTCTTTTGTTCCAATATACAGATTTTGAGGAGGCAGTAAGTAGTGTTAAGCCGTAACATGGAAAGACAGCGCTCGTAGTGCCCTCGGGATCACCACAGCAAAGCAAATACTACCTGCAGCAGTTATGAGATACCTGTTTAAAATAAATTTAAAAAAAAGTGGTTTTAACAGTTATTTAGGTTCCAAATATTCCCCTCTTTTGCCTGCAGTATGTGACATTCAGAACATCGTTGACCCACTTTAGAAAAGTACACAGAAGTAATAACTAAGTATTTATGTCCTGGGTTTACTTGAAGTGTCATTAAATCCCTTAATTGCTGCACTTCCACTATCATTGCAGAACTCGGGTTTCCAGTTGTACATCAGTTCTAGTAAGAGGCAGGGATTTTGGCCTTAGATCAGGTGCGTATTCAGCTTTTTCTTCCACCTCGATCTCCTCCAGCACAGCCCCTTACTGGCAGTTCTGATCAGCCTTATCTAATGCCGCTCAGCCCATGCCGGCTTGGCCAATCACAAAATCTTTGGCCGGTCTCCTAATGCCGGTGGAGCTTTATAGTAGGCTGCCATAAATTACAGCACCCTTCCCTGGCTTCCTGGAGAACACTGCAGGTGATTTCAGTCCCTCGTGTAAGCTCAGGACCGAGACGGGACAAAGGCAATTGAGCTTTCCTCTAGGGGTCCCGGTGCTGAGCCTCCTGTTTGTCTTCGTTTCCCACGTTGGTAGTACACAGGTATTTGCAGCTGATTTTTCTGCAGCTTCTGGGTTTGTACAAGAAGAATACAGCTTCCATTTTTTATTCTGTGTGAACTTTTAGTATACGTCACAAGGCTGTGTCCAAATAAGAAGTAGCTCATTCAAGGAAATAATCTAACAGAAGTAGCTTAAGATGGTTTGATTGCAGAAACAGAGCATGATATAATTTCTCCGGTCAGAAGACTTTTCAGATTGTATCACTAACAGAAAGACGGTTAAGCTTGCCTGATCCGTTTCTGGTCCACCCAAATTTTAACTCCAGCAAAGTATAAATTCCCTATTTTTTTTAATATACCGGCAGTCCTGCTTTGCAGTGCTTACGTGCTTATGGTGTCCACTGAGAGTGTTGTGCGTGTAACAATCAAATGATCAAAACTAAAATCTGAAAGGACAGCGCATTCATGGGGTATTTTAGCATGAGACAGATTCAGAAGAGAAAGAAAGAAAACACATTTAAAGTTTGGGAATAAAAATGGCGAATACTGCATGAAAAACAATCCCAGAAGGTAGCACCTATAAAGTTTGCAAAGAAATTAATTTCCACCCTCCTGCTGAGCTGTGTTCCGACAGCTCACTGGCAAACAGCATCTTCTCTTTCTCTGCTGGTAAGAGAGCTCTGTGAAGTGCTGACCATTACCTCTGGAGTGAAACTGATAGCAACCACCTGATATTTATCTGTTATCATCAGCAGGCTTAAAATGAGCTCTTCCACAGGAGCGATGTTGGTTATGTCCGTGAAGCAAGGTTTTAAATAGAGCTCTACTAATCTTTCCTGTTAAGCAAAAAATACTTAATATATCAAAGTGGTTGAAGTCTACTTAAGAGCATCAGGGAAGTTGCTACTTCAGATTGCCCCAACAGGTCTGCTGGAAAGGAAGTCTCTTACATTGATCTTCACTTCTCGATTTTTCTGAAAATGTGAGTATAATTAGGAGAAGCAGATTTTCTCTCCACCCAAGGAGACTTTTTTCAACAGTGATGGGGGTTCAGTTCTCGTAGTTTTTGAAATGTATCCCTTTTGTACTCGTCACACCTGATACATAGCCCCCCACCTCCCCAAATCTTGTTCGGCTTTCTCAAACTGTTAGTTAGAAATCACTGGAGGACGTTTCCATCTTAGTTTTCAATACTGAGCCGCGTCTGAGTCACGTTCAACGCCTCGGTCCAAAGGCAGCTCCTCATTACTTCCCATCAACTGCAGCAAAGCCCTGATTAACTTCTGGAGTGAGGGGAAGCCAGGCAACCATGTGTGGTTTTGTGCAGCGGGTGCTGCCCGAGCCGCGGTACCTCGGCTGCCGAAAGGTCAAGGAGACTTGAAGCTGACGCTGAGTCGGTTCTCATCGGTAATTGAAAATTCTGGGGCGCTCTGGCAAGCGCACATGCACAGCGCTGGTCACGTATGGGAAAGCACGACCTAGCAACAGGGCTGTTATTTTCTAGCGTTGACGCATCTGATCCTAAATTTAAGCTCTAATTAATCTGAGGTCTTAACAAAAAACACATGCCGACACAATGCATTAATGTGCATGCAATACAAAAGCTACAGGAAGCCAGAATTCGTCTCCCGAAGAGGTTAATACTTTAAATCCAACCTAACTGAATATCCTCTTAGCTTACCAAATGTTCAACATTGCCTTTATAATCGTTTCTGCAGCATTCTCTGCTTTGCTGTGTTCTCGGTAGTGTTGTGCAGTTGATTTTGACAAATGAACAGAAACCTAGCTTTCTAACAATTACCTGAAAAGTAATTACTGTTACTGCTGAAATTTCTTAACTCATAAAAGATTTTTTTTTTCCTTTGGGGGAAAAAAGGCAGCTTTCATTTGGTCACTTTTGAGTTATACAAGCGTTAAAAAAGCCCTATTACCATAGTTATGAATACTTCTAGTATGTTAGAGGAAATATGACTAGAAATAAAGAAGTCACAAACTAAAAATGCATGCTGATTTGGAGTGCCTATAAGGGGCCTGCTTTTCAAAAGCTGTTGAGTTTGTATAAACAGTTCCCTTCCAGATGTCTCAATTACAGCTTGATTTTTTTCTTTCTTCTTTCAGTTCTAGTGTTGGTCTCTGTTAGGAATGATCTGAGAAAGTCTGATAGCCAGGGTTGCTTATGAGACTGGGACACGGGAATTCCTGTTTGGGGAATGCCAGATCATTTTAGCCAGAGGTGACATCCCCTGATTTTCGTCTCCACGTCCATAGTTGAAAAAACTTCAGGCAGCTAAGCAAAATTTACCCAGAAAATGTAGGCACCAGTGTGAGTCAGGAGGCATGGAAGGTGGATTAAATTCCCTTTGTGCGCTTTAGATGCCTAAGTGCTTACTGCCATTGTGGTGGGATATGGACTTTAAATCATATTAAATCCAAGTGTAATTTAATTTGTTTTTTCCTGATGCCTTGTACACTTTTTGAATAAAAACTTAATGAAACTACATACTGCCAACAACATATAAGTATGTGCATATGCTTTATGCATGCATATCTTTCAAAAGGGTTATGAAGTTTAAATAAATAAGTAAATAAAAACAAATGCAAGATTATACTATTTTATTGGGCAGAATTAAGGAAAATGAGATTTGTATCTTTTCCACTGGAAAATGAATTCTACTTCTTTATAGAAGAGTTTTCCAATACAAAAATCACATGATGCTGGGAAATAGGTCATGCTGCTCAGCAAAGAACAAAACCTCGCACAATACAAATACACGATACACGTTTTGCTGTAACTACAGATCCCTATACTTTCTCATGAAATTGCATTCCTTATCTTCAGATGCCCTGAGGTGAATTTTAGTTCTGTTCTTCTCACAAGGCACTCGGAGCTGAACCAAAGACTCTTGATTTACACTGAAATTGCATTTTTTTTCCCCCTGTATTTTAAGGGCTGTATCTTGTGCATCTTCTTAAGGAAAAAATACCCATTAATGTTAGTGGGAGTTTTTCTGGACAAGGGAGGCAGGATCGCAGTCATATAAATAATTAGATCCGTGGAAATGTTGGATAGACACTACTTTGACTTAAACCCTCTCTTAAAGGTATATTTTCAACCTCAAAAGCCAGGCAAGGCCTGTTTCCCCCTGGTAGGACAGGGACCCCGGGTTGGTGTAAAGGGCTGTATTGCAGCTGTTGCGTGTTGGGTGAAATGAATGCAGCACATGCTGTGCTGTGTTGCGTGGCTGCAGCAGTGTGGATCTGGAAGGGAGGCTGGAGATCACTTAGACCAATGCTCTTTTATCTGGTCCATGGGCTACAGAACCACCTCAGATAAAATTAAGTGACCTTTTCCGGTAATGCACCCATGCTGGTTTTCATTGACAAAGAGAAAGCCTTGGGTTCGGCTTTGGGTATCTCTTCACTAGGTTCTCTTTCATGAACTTGCTTATTTTCTTGCTTGCATGCATGGAAAGATGTATGGACATTTGATACTGAGTTTTGGTGGCCTGTTCCATCTATCGCCTTCTGACAGCTTATGAATCATGCGTGGTTCTCAGACCAAGTGTGAAAAAGACTGGTCCAGCTGATCTGTAGAACACATCTATAGAAAGAACTAGGATGGGGTAATGAAAACCCCGCTTAACACATAGGATCAAGGAGACGGAGCCAAGTTTACTCCCCAGTAATTCTTAGTTCTGAATTTTCTGATAATTGCTGTAGACGTAGGAAACGGATTTGACATTATTTGAGTCTTTAAAGCAATTTTGGAAGCTTAGTCAATTGATTTTCCTGTGCACTGCCAGAATGGTGGATGGGGGCCAAAATGTGAATGCAAATGAGATTCCTCAGCTTCAGGACGACATGAGGAGAGCTTCTCCGTCAACCGCCGTTCCTTGCTTTCTAGCTCTCGCAGCACTCACATTACCACTGAGTTTTGTTACGTTCCTAACAGCGGTCAGCACCGTAGGCAGTGCTCCTCTACTTATAATTGAATGTTGACAAACCAATGTACCTACTTCATGCACTGCTCCAACAAAAACCTACCCACTCGGAGCTAAGCAGTTGCGGCTGGTTTTTCGCCAGAGCTGCTGGCAGCCTGCCCTGTTATGTATAAACATGTAAAACACAAAAAGATAAAAGACTGCAATGTGCCAGATCCCTAATATAGATGAAAACTTGATTTCCTACCTCTGTGTGGAAGAAGTTGCCTTTTCCTGATTTTGGAAGCATTTGCCGTTCAGTAAGCTGCTGTTATATGGAAGGGGATATCCTTTCCCACTACGGCTTCGATATACTTCATAATGCTTTTCTGGAGTAATCCGTGGCTTTGCCAGCCTGAAACTCAATACACATGGTTTTAAAAGGACAAGGATTTAGTGGTGCTGCTCTATGTATCATAAAATAATCTCTGTTGATTTATTAATGTACGAATGAAGCCAGAGAAGATTGTCCAATATTATCTGTCATCATTGTATACGATCCCTGATCTATAGACCTGACTACTTGGTTTCTCAGGTGTGGTTTGGTGATACTGGCAGAGTCAGAGTGGCATTACAAGAATATACCCCAGAGGAAAACTACACCCTATTTGTGTCATCAATTAATATCGTAGGCTAAGGGTATTAGATAAGCCCCCAAACCCAGGTGGGAACTTGTATGAAAAGTTGTGACAACATTTCACTTAGGCTTATTTGTATGGTTTTGTAGTCTTTTTGTATGTGTTAATCTTTCCACATGAGTAATTTTCCCAAGACATCACTGAGATGAAATTTGAATGTCACAGTATCTGTTTGGTCTGTACATCTGTTACTGATGCTCTGGTTTACATAATACTCTGAGTTGTTGAGCATATACCATTTTTTATTGCAGATTTCAATGTAATTTTCACATTTCTGAAGCTAAGGACAGAAGAAAAAGGAGTCACTGGACATCCCTTTCCCTCCCCCCTGAGAGCGTGAAAGGCGTTTATAATTCACACAGCCTTAGAAATACTATTGCCGATGTATCATTGCTTCAAAATCTACTTTCATGAACCCGAAGTTCTGAGAAATGCCAGTTTTGCAGTTATGTTACTGCCTGGATTTGCCAGAAATGGAAATGAGCGTAAGGTATGGCAGATTCAGTGTCACCAGCAGTGCTTTAGCATATCTGCACTTGGGAAGAAACGTTTGGATGCATTTATGTCAGAAAAGCAAAGCAGCAATTACTGATAGGGAGTCTCTGAGGTAGATCCAAGTGGATCATCATGTGAAGCAGACTGCAGACTGTCTCTGCTGTCAGATGAAAAAAAATCCCCGTATTTGAAAGAACCAGGGATTCATGAAGTGCTGGTTAAGTGTAACGTGCAGTAATCAAATGCCCAAGCGAAAAAAACTGCTACAAAGAGAATGGACAACAGGTGCTTCACAAGTTTCGGTAGGGAGATTGGGGCTGCAAAAGCCCGTTACCATTATTCTTGCTCCCACATATACAGTGAGAATGAAGAGATCGTTATAGCAAAATAAGTGTGGGACTGATTGGAGTCTAGATTAGAAAGCACTCCTTAATGCAAACATTTTCTGGTTAGAAACAGAATATCCATTAGTCCAAGTGCAAGAAATATGACTGACTTCACAGTAAGACCTATACCTCTATGAAATCATATTTGTAAGTCAGTAATTAAAGGAGGCATGGAAAAAGCACTTCCCATTGTAAACTAGAGACTGAATTTGGGGAACTACTTCTAAACACCCCTGTTGAGACAGATTAAAAAAAAAAAATACACCCAGATAACTTGTTTCTAATATGCTCGCTATAGATAATCTGATGGTAAAGACAAAGATAACATTTCATAGCTCAAACCAAGCAAATCCAAAACAACACACAGGCAAGAGGGTTTGAGTAGAGTAGCACTATGGCTAAGAGTTGACTTCACCAGTAACACCATGTGAATCACTATGAAAGAAAGAGGCCAGGCAGAAGAGAACAGAAACCATCCCAGAAAGTAGCTCTACCTTACAGAGTGAATGGAATGAAAAGGATGAGTGGATATTTGCAGATCTTCCAGAAGATCTCTGTGTGTTATCACTCCAGAAGGGAAGCTGGAAGTTGTAGATTTGTCATGGCATTTGACATTTGCCAGGAGAGACCAATAAAGGCACTGCAAGAAGCAAAGGATATTTGTCTTCCATAACACACCCACAGGGCACATGGTCTAAGAACAGAGACCTTTTTTGTATAGCTCTATTTATAGGTCAGGATTCATCAAATTATCACTTGAGGACTGGAAAAGATACTAGCAAGAAGCTGCACAACAAAGTTCACTATCACACTCATGAATCCTTCTGCTTCAGTCTCACCAAAGACCACTGAGGGGGAACTGAGCTTGCTAAATCATCCCGGGAGGGTGCACAGAGATGTGCTATTTCTCACATCCTGCAGGATGATGGGAGCAAATCAATCATCACTAAAGGCACAGAAGCATTGTATGGTGCCTTGGATTCCGCAGGGCTGTACGGCACTGGAGTATTGGAAAACTGTTGCTGCTTTCATGTTGGTTTTGTGTTTGGTTTTTTTTCCTGAAACAGTCCTGGGCAAGATTCACTGGCAATAGTAATAATAATGCATATTCCCTGATGAGTGGCTTTTGGGATGAGACACAGCTCATAAGTGTTTCTGCAGGCAGCACAGCGTCAGGAGCCCTGCTAATTACAGACTTTTTGCAGGCTTGGATAATCATGGGGTTTCCCACCAGAAACTGTGAGATTCCCATGCCACAGCACGAATGGCTGGTGCCACTGGGCACTGCTTGACGAGCCAAGAGACCACAATTAATTCCATCCCCCTGTGACCACCCAACAGCTACCAGCACTCAGCGTCCCTTGAGTGGGTGCTGGGAGGTGGGAAACTGGAGACAGTCCCTGGGATGGGACTGGCTGCACTGGGTCCAGCCAGTGCTGGCTGCATCCTCGAGGGACATGCAGGCGATGTGAACCCTGTGTGACAGGCTCAGCACAGACCAAAGCCACCCTCAGGCTGGTGAGATGATGGGACAGTAACTGATGGATGCAGGCACTTCAGCAAACAAAGCAAAGTGCACTGAGCTGTGCATGATGTCAGGTCCGGCCCAGCCCAAAGACTTGTGATAAAGACAGTGGCATAGTGTGAGCACTAATTAATTTCAATTGAGATTTGGAGGAGAAGAAAAATCACAATCTTGCTTGAATTACGCGTCTTATATCGTAGTAGTGCCTTACAGTATACATTACAGGCACTTGTCAAGGGAGGACAATATGCCATTTTTTTATGGTGCATTTAAACAATTTATATTGTTATTTGTATTAAAATTTTATCTTTTAAGTATGTGAAGTTTAAGCATTTTTGTACCAAATTCATTTGCCACCAATGGGAGGAGGTCACCAGAAAAACATTAATTACTGATAAACTACTACAAAGAGAAGGTTATCATATCTAAACCAAGCCTGAAAACATAGATGTCTCCAACAAAGCATCTTTAGAATTTGCTGCCTTCGATGATACCAAGAGCTGAAATTTCCAAACTTGTCTCACTGTATGAAGCTTAAAGAGTAAAAGCAGCAGCATGCTCTGGCTTTGCTGTTATTGCATTGCCATCGCAACAAAATTTCATAAGAAGACAGTTTTGCCCATGTTAAAATTGACAGTATCCTCAAAATACGAAAAAAAAAAAAAGAAAAAAGAAAAAAGGAATACATGGCAAGATATTAAAATCAGCAGTTGTTCAGTACTGGAATAAGTGGTGTTGAAAGATTTTCTTACCTAGTAACTGAATTCATAAAATGTCAAGAAGTCCAATTACTTGAGAAATTAGAACATCTGAAAAATACATTCTGAGGTTTTTAAGTTTGAGGGAAGGAGTGGGTGATCTTTTCTTTGTTTATTAATTTAAATGCAGACAGGTACCAGTGAAGATTCTACAGCAAATAAATCACAAATATGAAATACTGACTTCCCTCATTTTTTAATGAGTTCCATTCTTTATCAAAAATGCTTGGCACAAATTAGCATCAAATTAGTTTTCTTTTTTACTGACATTCTATCACTCAGGACATTAAGAATGCAAAAATTAAGTATTTGGATAAATGTATGTTAGAGTAGGTAATTATTTTAGTAAGTATATGAACAGATTCTGTTTGCAAGAAAGAAAGAAGTATGAAGTAGTGTAAAACTATATATGATTGCAAAATTACCTATTTTAATAATTGCAATGCAATAATAATCAACTTCTGCAAATGAAAAGAGCAAAAAGGTGAAGGACAAGAAAAGGTTAAGATTTATGGGTGAACATCAAACTACGCCTTGAATCATGATTGAAATGACTATGAATTCAAACTAGAATAATTGAACACCACAGTTTCCAATCTATAAAAAAAACCAAAGCAACCCTCTTGCCTGTAAAAAAGGGCTTTTTTCCTCTACAGAATTTGGCATTGGGAATATTTCTTGCAGCAGAGATTTTGGAATGCTAGACAGGCACGTACACACACACACACCCCTGAACATATGCAGGTACATTTTTCCTGGCTGGCAGCTCCCCAGTTACCCTTCGAGACAGAAAAAAAATATGTAGACTGGGGATGAGCGAATGGCATCCCCGACCTCCCAGGCTAAAAAGCGCAGCCCAGGGAGCCAGCCGGGACCCCAAAGCCAAGCCTGAGATGGGGGGCTGGCACAACCCAGCAGCCTGCACACACCTATCCCCACGGCCTCACCCCAGACTGCCCCACTCGGTTTGGGGTTTGCATCACAGGTCTGAGAGAGGAACTAGTCAAAACGGGCCATCGATCGCAGCCTCTTGTTGCCTTCCACCCGGCTGAGCAATTTCAAGCCGTGGCTGAAAGCCGAGCTGTGTGCCATGGCTCCCGGCGCACTGGAAGGGCATCTTAGAGGCACGGTGCTGTGATGCCATCAGCTTCTCCCAACTTATTTAAGTGGCAATAAAACACAAGCGAGAAACAAATGCTTCTGGTTTGGATCCTGAAACAAACAAACAAACAAAAAAATCATTGTCCTAATGTCATGTATCAACCTGCTTTTGTTTCACGTGTGTACAGAGCAGCTTTCTAGTCTTCTAGACTTTCTACTAGTCTTCTAGTACTTTCTAGTGTTGAAAGTACTAGGAAGGTAGAGAGTAAAAGCTAATACCCCAATTTTCTTTCTTCAGCTCAACAAGATACTACTTCCTTACAATGGATTCTGCCATGCAGTTTACAGAACGTATACCAATGATTAGAGTGTTTGATGAAACAGTGGGGGTTTGGGAAAAACAGTAGAAGTTGCCATTTCCAACTGGGAGACAGCTCATTAACAGGCATGAGATGAGCTCAAATGCTGCCAAGAGGGAGAAACGAGAAGGCAGTAAGATCCCAAGGTAGTCTATTACTAGTATGGATTATTTGCTTTGCTTTAAATTTAACACATATTTAACAAACGGGTTGCTTTCAGTTACTCTTCGGAAACTTTAAAAAGAAGCCTACTCTGCTTTCTTTAATTTTTCCTTGCCCCTGACTCCTGGGTTCTGCTGATACACAGCAACATCTCCGTGTTTGTTTACTTACCTCTAAGCTTGGAGCAGTCTACCTAGTTTTTAGTAGGTGTTAATTATTTTATTCTAAAATACATTTTTTACAGTGCCTGAAAAATGCCTCCTGTGCCATTTGACTGTCTTTTACGTAAATTCTTCCAAGCCTCTCTGGTGTGGCAACCTCCCTAGTTAAATGGAAAGGGAATCCTAAACTCATTTAAGGGCATTCAATGTACTGAACCTACCCCTCACTTGCTGCTTTTCTACCTGGTGGTAACTGGCTGGTCTCACCGAGCACTGCTCCACGGCCTTGGTCCTGTCACTGGTCCATGTAGACATCCTTTGCTTAGTGGGGAGCGGGGACACAGACTCCTTCTCACAGTGGGTATCTCCATGGAGGTGTTTTTTACCCAAATTTGCTCCCTGTGAGCCTGATTCAACACCTATTAAAGCAATCGGAACCTTTGCATTGACCGTGAGGAGGAGGCGCAGCAGGGCTTGGGCTGCTTGGGTTTGGGTTGGTAATAGGCTTTCAAAGGTTCACCAGCAATGTTGGACTATCAAGTGCTGTTCCTGTGTAGGGGGTTTCCAGCCACCAGCACGAGATGACACAGAAGAGAGGAGTTTTGCTTAAGTTATGCTTTGAAATGTCACTGATAAAAGGAAATGTCTGCAATCTTGAATTAAAGGCTTTTTAGGCTCACTGTCTGAAGATCATATGCATTTATGATCATAGTATATAGATATACCTAACTATTCCCTTAGCAGCGTTAAGTTTTATGGCTGTTGTTTTACAAAACCTGCTGTTCAAAGTAGTCTGAAATTATTAATTCTGGAGTTTAAGGGCAGTGTTTCTCATTAAAAAAAAACCTGAACCCAGCAACACAGACAAATGTACTGCAAAAAACCGGAAACAATTAAGACAGGTCTTAAGAAAGAATAATTCAGTGTAATTGTCATGTCAGAAAGAGGAAGGGAATGTCATAATCATGTCAGTTTCTCTTCTCCTAAATCAAGAAATGGAATTAAGTGAAAATGATGCAATCACAGCTCCAATTTGGCCATGATCTCGCCTCTGTGCCAAGCAGTGACAGCTGTAATCTCTGCCATGCATACAGCCATGGCACAGCACAGGGAGAGCTGGAGGCAGCTCCAAGGAACTGTGTATCACAGCTCTAGCATGAAACAGAAGGGGAGGTTGATATGATTTCCTTAAACATTTTCCCTTGAAATCATACCTGCTATCATTCTGATACCAGAAACTTGTGCTCCTTACAGTGAACATTTTTTTTCTTTTTAAAAGCTCTAGGCAGTCATTATATGTCTCTCTTTTCATAATGCTGTTGAGGTGCCTAAATCAATTCCTTCTTTTTCCTCCCTCTCTCCAAAGGAAATACCTTCATTTTCTCTCTTGTCCACTTGTCCCTTTCTTCTCCATGTTGTATATACTGAGCACCTTGCACAGCAGCATTATATTCTGTAATGTCTCAGAAAATGTGCACAAATATTTACAGTAAATACATACAGTGTATGGTGGGTTTCCTTGCCATTTGCTTAAATTCATCCACTAGTTAAAATTAAGATAAAGTTTATATTAAATGGAAAGGCAAGAAATGCTTTCTGAACATCACCGTCATCTCAAATTCAAGGCAAAAAGGAACTAAACATGGAAAGAGAGCAGGGAGGTGGCCCTGGCAGTCAAGGGGACAAGGGCCATTTTGTGTGGTGGGGGTGAACAGACACCCACAGGCTGCAGAAGGTCATCAGGGAAATTCTGCACAGCCAGAAGTCATTACTAGGAAGCAAATAATAACTGATGAGAAGTTTGATCAAAGACAGTGCAGAGTGGGATGGGATAAAATTGTGGACGATTGCTCAACAGAAACTGAAATAGTCAAGTCTGCTTTCAAAACAGCAATCCGGCTACCCAAGAAAGGCAGGCAATACATGTTGACAAGTTCACTCTAAGAAAAAGGAAACCAACATCTTGCCCAAGACAAACAGAGAGACCACAGAAGTAGTGATCTTACTCTCCTGGGGCCGAGCCTCATGGTGTAACTCAGGTCATACAGCCCTCCAAACAGGCCATTCATTCGTAACGGTGCACATCAGCATTAGCACCACAGCCTCACATAACACTTCAGAAATTTTACGACGTTGGGGGAATTTTGAGGCTGCTGAATGAAAATAATTTCTGAATTAGGAACAGGAGTGCAGACAGCCAATGGCTCAGGAAGCAATGCACACCTCGCAAGTGGGATGTGGACTGAGAGACTCAGTTTTAATGCTCCAGCTTGTATGTAGAGAGAAACCTGTGAGGTCAGGGTGGCCTCATTGCAGCAGAAGCAGGACCTGTCCTCAGAGGGAGTAAGCCTGACTGAATCATTCCGGAGAGCAAAGTGGTAACAACTAACGGAAAGAAGAACCACCAAATAAGCATTGTTTTAGCACAAAATCATGCCTGAAGACAAATTTAATCAAGTCATCAAAGACATGACAAGAAGAATGTCTTTAGTTTCCTATACATCAGCTCTTGATGACTGGGTAATAAATAAGATTTGGGATTTCTCAAGTAGCTCAGCCTGTTTAGCTTGATAAGGAGAGAGTGATAATTAGATCATAGGCTGTAAATATCTGTCTACATGGGAATGGAAATCTGATGAGTGAGGGCTCTTCCACTACCAAACAAAAAAGTATAATTGACTAGCTGAAGCTAGAAACTCAAACTAAAAATGACATGCAAAGTCTGAAAGGTGAGGATAGATAATCAATACCAAGCTGTGCTAATGTTGGATTTCCCATTTCTGGCAATCCATTAGAAAGCTGTAGGAATGGTTATGGTGGATTTCTTTCTTCTGACAATCTTAAAATTGAAAAAACAAAAGCTGTGGTTGGTTGGTTTTGGTTGGTTTGTTTGTGGTTTGGAGAGGTTTTTTGAGTGGGTTTTCCACCAAAAAACCATGTTTCAATCAAGATTTTTGGGATGGTGGATTGTGTTGTAGAGATGCTCAACCTACATAATCAAAGTTCCATGGGGTTTATAATCTGCAAATCCCTCTTTTGTGCAAACTCATCCATCAAGGTACTTAGCAGGGTCTATCACATGTTAAAGGGGTATATTTCTGTAGGAACTGCTTGTCAAAATATTGGCAGCCCCTGACTAAAGCATCCTTATTAAATATAGCTCGCTTTGAAATTGCAAATATGTGTGAGAAAGACCCAAAACTACATAGACCATCACTGGTAAAATTACAATGTTCTGTAGAGATTTTTCTCAAGTACGTATAAACAGAAAGAAACGTAAATCCTTCAAAAGACAAAGGGGAAGGTCTGCAGTTGAAATTAACTGTCACATCCATCAAATCCATGCACTAAACCTGGTAGTTTACAGTTACCAACAATTGCTCCCAAATTCCTACCTGTCACAAATAGATAGGCTGGGCTAAATCAGACCATAATGCGAGTAACAAGAGAGTAAATGAAATTGGACAAAGGGTGAAGGGAAGGCTAGAAGCTTGATAACTGGTGTTTTAGAAAAAGAAGGAAACTTTCAGTTACCAGTAGCTTCATCCGGTTCCAGTATAAGTGAATACATCTCTTGCCTCCTGCAGTGAGTAGTGTGGATGATGCAGTTGCACAGAACGATGGGCTAATAGCACTGCCCAGTCATGCAAAGTGTGAACATGTCTGGGATGTGCCTCAATCTGCAAAAGATCAGGGCAGAGATCCAATAAGAATGAGAAGTTTTCTGCCCCTGTTCTCCCTCCCCATCTGAGGCACATAGAAGCAGGTTGCTACAGAGTCTAGAGCCGGAAGGTTTGGGCAAGCATGCGTGACCATCACTGGCATATGAAGTGTATGTCCACATGTAAGAATAGACTACCCTGAAGGACTACCAAGGCATGGACTGCACTCTTTGGGTTATTTCTACACCTTATTTTTTCAGCTTTTCAGAACAGTGCCAGAGTTTGGTCTCTTTTCTTGTAATTAGCATGTATAGCCTTCTTTTTAATATGTCAAAAGCAAACCACTCTTGTTTTTTTTGGGAAGGGGATTTCATATCTGAATTTTAGGCATACTGATTTGAAATCTCAGATTGAAGTCACTTCCATGAGATTTGCTTCCAGACTTGAGGCATTATTGATTGTGCAGTAAGGTTCAAAATCAAATTAAATGCACTGATTTGCTCCCAGAAAAATCATGTACAAAAGAAGCAGCTGTTTCTCTAAGTGAGTCTCCTAAAATTGAAACAAAACAAAAAACCTCCCATTGCTTAATAAGAACTCTTCCTATCTGACAGAGTCTTTGTCTCTTCAGAGGGAATTATTTTTAGCTTTGATTGTGAAGAATACTAGTGGAACGGTGCTCATGTGAGTCACAGCAGGTAAGCAGCAATGCTAAAAACATAGCTAGGACTTGGCTAGGTTGCTGGGATGGTAGTGAAGGTGATGTTGTGTCATCTGGGAAGACAGAAATTATGCACTCTTTACAAATTCAGACAAAAACATGATAGCAGTCAGATTTTGAGAAGGAACATTTCCACCCATTGTATCAAACTGAAGCTCATTTTCTACTCTAGTACGGTCGGATATATTTTGGGATATTTTCTTACCAATCTTTTTTCTCTCCTCTCCGAGGAATATAACTAACCAGTCAGCTTGAAGCATTAGACTTCAGCAGCCAAGGAGAGAACAGGGAATAATACGTTTCTACCAGCTCCATTTGCAAAGCTCATATTAATCAAAATCAAGCACTGTGGTACTTTTAAGCAGCCATGGCTGCTGAACCCTGGAGCTTTAACTTGTCATTTAAACAGTGGGGTTACTGCTTGTGTAAGCAGTTGTGTCTGAGCTCTCCGTAATTTAAGAAAACAAAAATGTGAAGTCAAACTCCCCTTTTATTTCCCTTATCCTGTCTCAATTAGAAAGGCTGTGATTCCCAGGGTGAGATCCTGCTGAGCAATACCGTCATGGTATTTGCTTTTCATTCAGCACAATTAATAGATGATTTGCAGCAATCCATGGGGGTGAGAGCGAGTTCCTCTCCGCTCACTGCCCAAAACCTTGCCCCAGGCACCAACCCTGTCTCTCGGAGCAGAGCACGGGTCCTGAGCCCTTGAGTCCCTGAGCCAAACTAGGAGGGGTGGCTGACACCCCAGAAGGCTGTGTGGCCATACAGCGAGACCTGGACAGGCTGGAGAGTTGGGCCGAGAGAAACCTAATGAAATTTAACAAGGGGAAGTGTAGGGTGCTGCACCTGGGGAGAAATAACCCCCTGCACCAGTACAGGTTGGGGGCTGACCTGGTGGAGAACAGCTCTGAGGAAAAAGACCTGGGAGTTCTTGTGGACAACAGGATGACCATGAGCCAGCAATATGCCCCTGTGGCCAAGAAGGCAAGTGCCATCCTGGGGTGTATCAAGAAGAGCGTGGCCAGCACGTCGAGGGAGGTCATCCTGCCCCTCTACTCTGCCCTGGTGAGGCCCCATCTGGAGTAGTGTGTCCAGTTCTGGGCTCCCCAGTTCAAGAAGGACAGGGAACTGCTGGAGAGGGTACAGCAAAGAGCCACAAAGATGATTAAGGGCCTGNAGTGGTGCCCAGGGATAGGACAAGAGGAAATGGGCACAAACTTGAATATAAGAAGTTCCACCTAAACATGAGGAGGAGCTTCTTTACTGTGAGAGTGGTAGAGCACTGGAACAGGCTGCCCAGAGAGGTAGTGGAGTCTCCTTCTCTGGAGACATTCAAAACCCGCCTAGACAAGTTCCTGTGCAACATGCTCTAGGTGGACCCGCTCCAGCGGGGGGGTTGGACGAGATGATCTCCAGAGGTCCCTTCCAACCCCATATGATTCTATGCTTCTCAGTGATGCTGGCATTAGGGTCAGAGCGATGCTTCCCTAGGGATATGGGAACCCTGCCCCAGCTGCCACAAAATCCATGCTGAAAGGAGCTCTGGTGGGAAAGGGGTCAGCTGGAGAGGGTTCCCATTGTGGGCAAGGGACAGTCTTATTTGGAGGAGGCCTCAGTAAGAGAGCATGCCTTTGGGAGCTGAGCATATGTATAAAGAGAAAGAAAGGTGAATCAATGAACACGTGGTGGGTAGCTGGAGAAGGGATGTTCAAAAGTGAAGAGAGGAATGGGTGGATGAGGTGGGGTGACATAGCCATGCCGTGTAAAGAGATAAAGAGGGAAGAGAAAACGCACACAGCTTGTGCGTACAACCAGCCCAAGCCCTTGGCATGTACCCCCTTCTGTCCCAACTCCTTTGGGCTGCAGTCTCAGCCGGGGTAATGCAGCACACCCAGGCAGAAGGCAATTAAAACTTCCTTCTGTACACCAGCAGGAGCTCTTTTTTTCACTTTAGAAAGCACGCTCTCCAGGGCCTAAATTGAACTTTAATCTACAATTGAGCAGCACTATAGGGGCTCCGCTCTCGACTGGAGTATCTGGGAATTACTGCAATGTAAACAGTAATTTCATAATATTAATGTAAGCGTGTTGTTAGATTGCAGAGTCGCATATTACCATTTAACATTCATGGTGTAAAGTTGCTTATGCACAGTCTTGCAGAGGGCTTAACTGGGGGGGCTAGATAGCTATGAAGGGGTTACTATGACATTTCCTCTGTGGGTAATATGGGTTCCGCTGCAACCCAGTAGATCTCTGTGGAAGATTCTGCATTAAAATTAGCTATTATTCAAGGCTCTACAGAGAATTTTCCTGCTTTGCTTTTTAAATATGGACACAAGAGAAAAGAACAAATGTATCTAAAAAATGTCACTGTCATCACTTGAGGGAGTATTTTTCTTTCATTTTGAGTAGCTACACACAATTTTCCTCCTTTGTAAAGTAGTTTTAAAAACCACATGCTAAAAAGGGCCCAGAGTGTGTATTTTTATTAAGCATTACTAGTTACTGCAGAGAGCTTATGATTTGGATAAAGGTTCCAGATGAAACCTTGCCCTTACAGCAGTCAGTAATAACTGCGGTGACTTTCTGGGGCGGAGTGGAGGGAAAGCAATCTGAGGGCCTGATGTTGTTGCTGTGTCCTCTTTTCCTGAGGCACTTATTTCAGCACAACCCGTATTGAACAAAAATCTAAGCAAACTTTAGCTTGACTTTTGGTCTTACACTTGAAGGTCACAAGTCTCAGTTTTGTTTAATGTGAACAGGGACCTACTTCTGAAAACCAGTGGACTCCTCACACAAGTTCACCTGGTGTCTTTTCTCTGATGTCCAGTAAATGAGCCGTCCCACTACTGCCAAACTACTATGTTAAGAATCACAGAATCTTCTAGGTTAGAAGGGACCGGAAAGATCATCTTGTCCAACCGTCAACCTAATTTTGACAAAAAAACACCCACCCACACAACAAACAAAAAGCAATACCATCACTAAACCATATCTCCCAGCACCACATTAGCCCGTCTTTTGAACACCTCCAGGGCCGGTGCCTCAACCACCTCCCTGGGCAGCCCATTCCAATGTCTGATCACCCTTTCAGTGAAAAAATTTTTCCTAATATCCAGCCTGAACCTCCCCTGGCGTAACTTGAGGCCATTTCCTCTAGTCCTGTCGCCTGTGACTTGAGAGAAGAGACCGACCCCCACCTCTCTACAACCTCCTTTCAGGTAGTTGTAGAGGGCAATAAGGTCTCCCCTCAGCCTCCTCTTCTCCAGGCTGAATAACCCCAGTTCCCTCAGCCAGGGTCATTCAGAAGGAGGTTTTGGGGGATATTGAGATTTAAAAATATCCATGATCTTGTTAACTAAAAAACAAAGATCTTGCACTGTGTCTGTAGAAAAAAAAAAAAAAAAAAAAACCAACCAAGAAGGCAGCATAGGTCATCCTCATGCCGAGATATTGAAGGACTGTGGAAATCAGAGGACTCCAGAGGGCACACCAAAGCTATCATACTGTAAAACTGATGGATGTCAAAATTGCATACATTGACCTTTTGGTTACCTATTATGACAACTTTATGTGTTTACCTATCACAGTGTTGCAGATATTCCCAAATTTCAGTTACGAACTAGAAATTCATGCTGAACTGCAAGGACTGTAGCAGTAATCAGTAAGATACACACTTCACCTGTTTTGCATTAAAGTCATTTTGCATTAGTCATTTCTGTGGCAGGTTAATTATTTTTTTCTTTTTCTAATAAGTCAGTTCAACCAGCTTGCTAAATTATATATGCATGTTCCAAATTCTGCTTATTTACAGCACTGAATAGACAAATCCATAAATGTCTAGCTTAATTTTGCTGCGAGTTACGCATGGTGGAGACCACCACAAGTTGTCCTCTATTAGCCTCAATTCAAAAGCTGTGACAGTGATTGCTGTAAGGCTATAAAAACTGAGCAGGATGTTGTAAAAACACAACAGTGGGAATAAGAAATGTAAGTATTTATCGATAGCTGGAGACCAGATAGCCTGTGCAGGCACTGTATCATGTTATATACATTTGTAATATTTCTCTCTTTGCAACCCATTGCCTGCAGGAAACATAAGACCACAGAAAACTTGACTCTAACTCTCAGCAGGTCACTCCTCCCCAAAACTGCAGCATTAATTTTTCTCACAACCCAGAAGGCCAACTGCATCCTGGGCTGGACCAAAAGCAGCATGGCCAGCAGGTTGAGGGAGGTGATTCTGCCCCTCTGCTCCGCTCTGGCGAGACCCCACCTGGAGTGCTGTGTCTAGTGGAGGGCCACGAAGATGATCAGAGGGCTGGAGCACCTCTCCTGTGAAGACAGACCGAGAGAGTTGGGGTTGTTCAGCCTGGAGAAGAGAAGGCTACAGGGAGACCTTATGGTGGCCTTTCAGTACTTAAAGGGGGCTTATAAGAAAGATGGGAACAAACCTTTTAGCAGGAGTTGTTGTGGTAGGACAAGGGGTAATGGCTTTAAGCTAAAAGAGAGTAGATTTAGACTAGATGTAACGAAGAAATTTTTTTACAATGAAGGTGGTTAAACACTGGAACAGAGTGCCCAGGGTGGTGGAAGATGTCCCATCCCTGGAAACATTCAACATCAGGTTGGCCATGGCTTTGAGCAACCTGATCTGGTCGAAGATGTCCCTGCTTATTGCAGGGGAGTTGGACTAGATGACCCTTAAAGGTCCCTTCCAACCCAAAATATTCTATGATTCTAATTTGTGGTGCTAATAGTGAATAAATAACTCATAGTAGAGAATAAGTATTAACAGTAGAAATGATCAAGTGGAGGCTGGATAACAACCCACAGCGATGCCTGCAGTCTTTGCAAAGAATCTGCCCATTGACTACATTAAAAATATGTGAATGCTTAATTTCCTATGCTCTTTCCCTAAGTATCTGCTATTGCCCAGAGCTGGGGACAAGGTATTAGGCCAGACAGACCTTTGGTCTCACTCACACACATGTGCTTGCACACAAGCACCAGATACACAAACCATGCCTTTCCACTTCCCATTTGTGCATCCCTCGCTTCTTTCCCACCTTGTTCACAGCACCCTCGCACGCACTAGCCCTCACTCCCCACCAAGCCTTGGATAGAGTAAACAATTAACTGTGGTTAGAAAATTGTCTGTCAAGAGGTCTTCCCCAAGCAGGAAGGGGGCAACAAGACCAGGGAGGACCTTACTGTCAACGGTGAGCAGGACATCAAGGAGCTTGACAAAGACACAAAGCGGAACAAAAGTCAGGCAGAGTAATCCTGAGAGTCTGTGTGTGCTACGTGACTGGTGGATAAAAACAGAGTCAGTGTGAGCCAGAAGTCAGGAGCCCAAGCCACAGGGCTATGAAGGGGACCTCAGGGGGATGGTGGGGAGACGAGGCAGGGGCAGAGCGGGGCAGGAGCTGGAGCCAGGCCAGTGGTGCAGATGCAGTTGGGCACCGGGCTGAGCAGCAGCACACCAGGGCCGTCACCCCAGCTGGCAGCTGGGCAAGCAGCCTAAAAGGAAAACTCCCCAACAGCCCTTGGAAACTACACGGTACATTGATTGCTTGGACAAGGCTTGACAGAGGCTGATGGCTTTTACATAGGAGCCTGTTTCCCACCAGCTCCAAGAGCAAGTTTGTTGTCTGTAGAGGGAAAGGGGGCAGGAGGCTGGTAATAGCCCTCTAAGCCCAGCCCTGCTCTTGCAGCCCAGCAGACCCCCTGGAGAAGATCCCATCAGCACCATTAGTCATCCCAAATAGCACCATTAGCTGTCTGGGGAGTGACAAATTCTCCGGCTGCTCACCCCCTGCTCTGAATAGAAGGGTGGTCATATCGCCTTCACCACCTTCTTTTATCTCAGCAGAGCTTTAACAACAGGAATCATCCTTTCTCTGGCTATTGCTGAACTGTCCCTGCCTCACAAGCAGAGGAAACAGAGGAATCCAGCTCCCTGCTTATCTTGGCCTTCCTTGCAGCCACTGAGCAGGAGGAGTTTCTCCTCAGAGCATGTAGCTTAAATCATGGAGGCATTTGCAAATGAGAATTTTGGCAACACCAATCCAACAGCCCCTGGTGAAGGTAGAAGTGCCTTCAGCATGGAGTACACAACTCCACTAACTCTGTCCCAGCAAGAAGAGCAGCAGAGAAAAGGGGTATCAAGAGAACAAAGCTGAAGAGTGCTTGTACACAGGCACCAGGGCTTGGGCTGCATCTAGTCACACCTCCTCTGAGGAGCCAAAGTGAATAAAAACTGTCCTCTCACACTGAGGAAAAGAAATTATAGTATATGTGCTTTGACCACCTGTCAGTCAAAAAGGGCAATGTGAACTGAATAGCTAGGAAGACTGTAGATAGACCAGGAAAAAAATAGAAATAATTTGTGCTCTTCAAAAGCAGCCAGAGTCTCATCACTCCCTTCTTATGTAGTAGGTGTTAGTGGTAGATCTATAGCCACACTGCTCTGCACAAGCCCCTGAAAATCAGTCTCTTTTTCGTGATGAAGCAAGTCTCCTAAGAAGGATGAAGATACAGGAACTTGTATCTCCCTCCAAATCTGCTATCCTACTGCAAACAAGACAAACATTACTCTGCAAGAGCTAGAGTAGTGCCTCTGCACACGTAGACAAAACTCGGCAATGTTTGAGACCAAATATCTCAATTTTTCTGCGCCTCTGAGTCATAATCCTTAATGAGGTACAGGCTGTGTAGCTGCAGCTCCCTGAGCTGACATTAAGGAAAAATAAACATCGTTCTGGGAGAAGCAGAGCTGAGGAAGCTTAGTTTTCTACAGCCTTGCATCCTACAACACTGCTCTCTGCTCTTCACATAATATCCCCTTCTTCCTTCCTTCTGTCCCCTGTGATTCACCCTTTCCCTCTTATTTTTGCAGCCCCCTTCACATCTACTAATCACTGCAGTCCACGGACGTGCACATCCTACCTCCAACCTCTTCCCACGTACTGAGTCAGAGGCAGATGCTGTTGTGGCCAGTCTCAAGCCACAGATGGGCTGATCGCTTAGCCAGGATCCATCTGCCAACTGACCACTCTGCAGGCCAAACAAAACCAGTGACTTCTGGTGCAGGCTACAATCTTTCCCAAAGAGGGGCACATATGAGAGCTTGAGTATCTTTGTGTCTTCAACTCATCTCTCAAACTGGGATGAAACTGGTCAGTTTTGGGGGTGGGGGTGACAGACAGCATGATCTCATGAGCTTTAGGAGGCCTGTCTAAAAAGTACAAGAGGTTTTGCAGTTACGCAACTAGGTGATGCCGAGGCCCAAGCCTACATGACATTAGCCAGTCTCTCTGGCTTTCTTTTCCCTATCTTCTTTAAAGCTTCAGTGTCCATACCAAAACCTCTGAGGCCATGGCTGCACTGTCACTAGCAGCACTGCTTTAAGCTGGCTCAGTACACCCCAGCAGAGTTGCCCTCATCCTCCTCTTGTGACTTCTGTCCTCTTATAACAGCCCCTCAGGCAGGACTGACTCAAGTGACCAGCTGATCTGACTTAAGGAAAGAAAAAAAAAAAAATAAAATGCAAAATGAGGTAGGTATAAATGGCCCAGGAGCAACCGAGCACGTGGCAGTAATTGCTTACACCAGCACCACTGCTAAGGAGTCATTTGTCAAATACGGCCTGAATGTAGGGGCCCAATCCTCAGAGGTGAGGGAGGTAAAAGCCGGCCTCATACTGGCATTGGTCATTTACTCCAAATAAGAAAGGATAACCAAGGTCTCTCTGAGCTGCAAGTGTCCCCATGCTCCCACAAATCCTGTAGCTGCAAGAGGCAGGGGGCAAGGGAGCCCCGTGCAGAAGCAGCTGGCAGAGCTCATCTCCCCCTTCCACACACAACGGTAGCAAAGCTCTCTCTGGCAAAGGCAAAAAAAATAAGAACACCACATCTCAGTGACTAAAAAGAAATGAAAATTCAGCCCGTTAGCTGTCCTAATGCAAACCCTGTACTATCCCTGAGGGGAGAAGAAAAGCAGCTCTATTTCTGCCAGTTTTCAAAGGCTATTTCTGCCCAGGGTTTCGTGCACAGAGGCAAACAAACAAGATGCTGCAGAGCCTTCACCAGCATTGTGGTGTGCCCAAGCTAAAAGGCCTAACTGGGAGGCTGAGTTTGACCTCCGGCTCATTGCTGCAGCACAGAGAATGAGCAAACTCACCTTACATTGGTCTGCAAAAAGGCTGTGTGGATATACTTCAGGCTTGAGAGCTTGACTTACAGAGCCGCTGCCATCATTGCTTAAAATGGAGGTGATTATCCTCAACCAGGTGAGAAAAATCAATCGAACCAATTAAAAACCCCACAAGAAGCCCAGGGACTTCTTAGAACATCTGCTGGTGGATGGCAGGGAAACCAAATGTTCACAGCATGCCTACCACCAAGCAAAAGTTACTCCTCTGTGGAGATTTGTAACAGAAATAATCTGGTATGAACAAAGCATAAACGGAAATGTGTGTGTGAAAGCACCAGAAAAAACAGCAAAACAAGAGTTAAAAGAGCAGCCCCTGCCAGTTCCCAAGGACAGACTGACAGCAATGATACACTAATGAGGGTGTCTATGCCAAGACCAGAAGGCCTGTGCTCAGATAAAACCACAGCTGGGATGGTTCCTCAACAGCAGATCCCACAGGAGGAAGGCAACAAAATTGCAGGATGTTACATGGACCATTCCTCTTGGCCGTATCTCTAAGATACGCCAAATGTGGAAAAACAGACGAAGCACAGCAGATTTTGCTAATGTTCATGAAAGATGAAGTAAGTGAAATTCTGAGGCAAAAGAGTGATACCATAACTCCTGGCTTCTAGCGGGTATAAAAGGCCTGTCCAAACCCAATTGCCATCATCGATGAACTGCTAGCCAGTGTCTCTTGTTCTCCACGTTGAACACAAAGTGGTCCTTGGCCAGACCACTTGAACACACGCGTCTCATACCCCATTGCATGCCTATAATGGCGTCTGAGTGTGGAGGGTGAAATCTGGCTAAGATTTTTGCAAAAAAACAGATTTCCATCAAGATGACTGAAGCATGAGGCTTCAAATCCCCCTGAAATCTTCTTTTAATTGCCTTTCGAAACAAGCTCTTCCTGCAGAATCCCTTCTTATGTTCAGTGCCTACTGTGTTGGGACCTGAGTCTTCCTAATGCTTAATGTAATCTCCAATATCCCATGGTAGTTATATACAAAACACGAACCCTATTTCTTGGGTTATCAGTCATTTCTCTCCACTTAATAGGTACAGAGTAATCCTAGATTCAATGGATCTTCCCTGTTCTTCAGGAATTTGAGATTTGGGGTCATTAAAGAACAACTTCCATCTTGCTGGCCATCTTCCCACCTTTTAATGCAAGGCATGAAAGGGCTTTTACCATGAAACATTTAAAGCAGGACATGGCATAGCTGGAGCAAGATGAAGGCATTTAGCAGAGCTCAGAACTGATTGGGACAAAGTGGGAGATCTCCCCACCTGGGACCCACTCTGCTGTGCCCAGCTGTTCACCAGGGTGACCCACAGCTCCCCAAGCTCTCCATAGCCCTTCCCCTCCTTAGGGTGATCCAGAATTAACCACCTCTCTCCTCTTGTTGAGGGACCTGTGTTGTCTCCCCCTTCCTCCCTGTCCTCTCGAAAACCTCCACGAGCAGCCTGAGATCCTACACAGTTTCCTGCACAGCTGTAAAGCTAAGCCAAGGGTTTTTCTTTGCTGCCCAGTAGAATACAATAGCGAGAAGCTGAGCCACAAACTAGGCAGAAAATCACCTATGTGAATCCTTATTTGTACACCTGCCGGGGGATTTTAAGCTTTATATCTGTGCTGCAGCTTCGTGTAAATAAAATAGTAGGAGCAGGGAAAAGGCCTCCAGCTTCAATCCCACCTTTTTACAGACTTGCTTTGTGACTGCGTATAACTGAACCCATCAGTGCCCCCCTTTACCTGCTGGTAAGAAGAAACAAATAATACATCTGATAATTTGGTTTGCAACCAGCATGAGCTTGCAGCAGTGTGAGCAGTCTGGTTAAGGAAAAGGCTGTGTAAGTGCAAACTTATGGTTCACAGCAGTCAGTGAGAAGAATTATTTTACAGCTTTACTTGCCAGGTGCTTTGTAGAAACAAGTTCTGGCTTTGAAAAGAATTGTCTCTGCTCAGTAAAACTGAAGTATTTCTATCACAACAATGGTAAGCCTTCCAAAAAGAATGGCAACTTTCACATTTCATCATCTTAAATAGTTATATGTGCATGATAGTACATCACTTTAGAAAAAAATGTTGATTCTTATTTTTAAATTAGAGTACAGCCAGGGCTCAACTTGGCCAAGGCATTAAAGCTAACGCCTCCACAAGCTGAAGGCAGTTTTACCTACTTTAAGCTGAACCTGTGGAAATTCTGGAATAGTTCAGCTATACAATAGTGCTACCGACTTCTCGTAATCCATATTACCACTCTGGACCACTAACTCTGGTAGTTAATGTACTTCTGACTAAACAGAGATCTTTTTCTCTCCCACATTATTCACGGAAGGAAAAAAAAATAACTTTGCACTTCTCCAATAATTTTCAGAAGGTGACAACTCCTCTCAGCTACAAAAGATGGAATAATCTTTTCAGCACTCACATTTCTGGAATAATAGGATGGGTATATTATTTCTTGCAACTGTTTTGCACCATGTGTTAGCAAACCCACACAAGAGGAAGTAGCCTATTCAAAATATCAGAGACACAATCTAGGCTTGCTGATACAATGAGAGGCATGTCTTCTATGTGTGAGGGGTTGTTTTTTGTTTCTTTTTTTTTAACTGACGAATCACATTTGGATGCTAAATGGGAGAGAGAGGTCTGGAGAGAGCATGCACTGCAGCTGAGTTGTTGATAGCTTTGCTGTTGTAGAGATCACAGCTGATCTGCAGAGAATCCATGCAGCAGAGGGTCAGTGACTTAGAAGAGCCAGCACACAAAATGCTCTGCCTCATTACCATGCATGTGCTACAAAGAGCAACAGGCTATCCCACGTAACTTTGCAACCCAAATCAGTTTTCTCTCATACTGGTGTTGCTCAGTGTTTTTTTAATTAAAAGGCTTCTTCGCTCTTTGGGAAGGAAAAAAACCAACCCAAGCCCCTGGACAGGATTGCTACAAGGGCTTTCATTTTCAGCAAAAATAAAATGCACTGATTTCCTTTTCCCCAACTTCTTTATTCCACTTACTGGAATGCATGTTTTATTTTACTTAAAATAAACCAAACCCTTTCAGTTATTTTTTGTATCACCTCAACATATTTTAACACCAACCAGTGGCTTGGTTGGAAAACACTGGTTTATACAATTTGGCCATTTCACAGTTTGGACATTAAGACCACTAGAATATTGCTCAGAAAGAATCTCTGCAAGCCTCTCTCACTTCTCTGAAGAAAACAAGTACTTGGCTGCCCCAGCTCTCATCAGCATCACAGGAAACTTTCCCTTAGAGCAGCTGGGTTTCATTTGTGATCAGTTGAACTGGCACCTCAGTCTTCTCTTAACACAGAAAAATCATTATTCTTTGCATAATTATATTCTCTGAAAAGAAGATAAGTGTGGTTTCAGGTAAGGAAAATTAAGAGAGGAACATTATATAATCTCAGAGTGTTTTGTCCATTAAAGATAATTTTGTCTTCTTTAAAATGCATCAGGTATTAATTAAAGCCTAGAAAATGAACGCTTCTGGCAGGGGGTAGGGGGACTAATCTTATCATTTAGATTTAAAAAAAAAAACCCAACAGACTAGAGGCAAATCATATACAGTATTGCTGCCTATTATGGAAAACCAGAGCCCTTTCTGCCAGCCGCAGGATCCTGCTGAGCTGGATAACACCGAGCAACAGAGACACCAGGCAGGAACTTTCAGACCCAGCAGGATCGGCTGCTCTGCTGTCCTATTAGCCAGGTGGGCGAAACACTAGGACTGCTTTCCTCCCTTCTGGAAAAAGAAAAAACTGTGTTATCACATTTGCCAACATGTGAATGCAAACCATTTTTTAAGTGCTCTTATGAATTGATGATGGCCTCTGTGCTGTGCACCGTGTTCTGACAGCTATTTATTCTCCAGAGCTGCCTCAAAGCTGATGAAAAGAAATCAGATGTGAAACAATGGTAAAACTTTTCTGCAATGTTTTAAGAGTCTCGTGTAAAGGATTCCTGAAGCACAATGCCCTCAAAACCTATGGCTCTCAGAAGAAAACCTTCTACTCTATTAAAATCACTTATATGGGAAAAGGGAAGGAAAGAAAGACAGATTTAAAATATCCTTGAATGTGAATTTTGCCAACCCCTCAGCTAGGGGCCAAGAGCAATACCCTGTGAACAAGATACTAATGGGATTTTGGTGCCCAAATGTGGGAGTCACCTGTGACCTCAGGACTTACCTGCAAGGCAGAGCACTTCTCTATTTTCTGGGTGTGCCAATGTCACAACGAGATTTGTCCTGGGTAGATTTTTAGGAATTCTTAGGATGGTCACTTAGGAGTTATTAGGAATTAGGAAAGCATCCCGGTTTCCCCTTCAGCCAGGCCCACTGCCTCCTCCCAGCTGGTCACTGGCTCTCCTGGCAACTCTCGTTCAGCTCCAAAGCTGCAGTTTTCCATCTAATGTAGCATCGTAGCCTGTGGCACTCCAGGTAGGTCTGCGGAATTTCCCTTGGCTGGGGAAAACAGCAGTCCTCCCAAGACAGTTCCCTGGGTAGAGTGCTATCATTTAACTGTGATGAAGGCTTTGCTGTAATACTGTTATGTCTCTCATCATACTTATCATTAAAACATAAAAAAAAAAAAACATTAAAAAAATCTGTAAGGTCAGATCAGTAGATCCTTTCTTTTTGTTTTGCCTTTGCCCTGAGGCAGGTTGTTTAGAGTTTGGGCCATTTCTTCGTCCACCTCAGATACCACTGTTTCCAATTTTTCTTGGAAATAAGCATGCTGAGCAACTTCTAATTTGCTTTCATCTGAGAAATGACAGTCTTCTGCTCCCATTCCTGCTAGTCACCGTGCTTTTTCCTTATTTGTATTCCTCACTGCTTCTGCTGCAAACAAAAGCAAAATATTAATTTCATTTTGGTGACAAACTAGCTGTATTTATTTCCATCCTACCCTCACCATGCAACAGCCCCACTTCTTCACTTTCCTGATGTCTGAAGTTTTTTATACTGTTTTTGCTGCCTTTGGTTTGGTTGGTTTTTTTTTACTACTTCTATTAATATCCTTTGCAACATCTATCTCAGCTTGATTCTTGGCAATTTTTACTCTCTTCCTGCACTTCGTTAATCTCAAGCCATCAGTCTTGCCGTAGGCTGGCTGTTTACTCTTAATGTCTATCCTGTGGGTGTTATTCTCCTCTGATGACCTTAGCCTTTTCCTAAACATCTTTCCCCATTTACTTGGATCCAAAGTCCACATTGTCATTAAATCAAAGATGCAAAAACTTTCAAAGCCCACTTCGCAGTTAAGCTTTTTAGCACACCACAGCAGTCAACTTCACAAAGATTGGCCCTTTAAAATCAAAAGCACTGCTTATATATCTGTTATTCCTTTCATCTAATTTGAAGAAATTACTTGATTCAAAGTTAATTTCTAAAACCAGTGTGTTATAATATTCCTCTTCTGTAGTATTTTGCTTCAATGTATTCACACATTTAATTTGTTCGGTAGCTGTGTGAGAAGGAATAGGTTGATTTTCACTTCCCAGAATATCTGGATCCTACTATAGTAACCAGCATCTGGCAGGTTAGCAACAGTTCTCAGTAGTATTAATCCAGGCGTTAGAGAGACCATTAGCTGCATCCAGCTCCAAACATGGTGATAATTATCCTTTGGGTCTTCTCTAGTGAAGCCCGAAAAGTTATTCTGACACTTCCCTGCATCCCTAGGGTGACTTGGCTTCATGCATAGCATCATTTCTTGCTTCTGGACTTTCTGTCCTGTTGCAGAGTATCTATTATCTTCCTGTGCTCACTTTGAAAAGCAGTAACACAGCACCTACATAGACAGCACCATCCTAGTTCGTTTTCCAAGCAATCCTAATTCCTGCCTCACATATGGAGATATTCTTCAGATTCGGGTCAGACCCTTGCCAGGCCTACAAAAGCATCTTCTGAGGGTCACTGAGACTGAAAACACTCCTGCTTGCTCAAGATTCATTTTTTCGTCATCCTCTGAAGGTGGAACAGAGGGACAGAAAGGTTACGTTTGGAAGGTAGGAGCAGAACCAATTCCACCTTTGGTCTGCAGTCCTCTTGTAATGAACTGTGGTGAAAAGAGGGGGTTTACTATCTATCTGTGAGTTTTGCAAAGCTGTAAAGATTCTTGTTTCCCATGAGCTTACTAAAGAGATTTTCTATACTGTTGTAATTGTGCTGGTATTTGCTGGGGAAAAAAAAAAAAATCTGGGGTAGATAAAGCTCTGAATATTGTATCCAAACAGCACCTGAAACTGATCTGTTTCTCTCTTCACAACTATTTTTCTTTGAGACTTCACTATGGTTTTGCATATTAGATTTAAGTTCCTCTAGCTTTTATTGCATACAAGCTTTGCTGATTTCTTATCATATTAGTACAACTACATCAGTTCCATGACTGCTCTGGGGAAATCACTGTGGCTGCAAGTGCTCACAGAGTTACTGGAGGAAAGTCTCCTTGTCAGACTTATATTTGTGTCTGGGCATCCCACAGTTTTTACTCTGGATACGTCTGGAGCCCCCGAGCTCTTAAGAGGCAGAACTGAAGTTTAAGAATTTGAACCAAACTTGGTTTAGGTGATAATCTGCAGTGCAGTTTGGGAACCCATCTATTTCTAACTGCTCTTTACTCCTCTCATCATGCTGGCATACCCAAGATTAGCCTCGTTAGGAAGCACAAGCACCAGTCAATTGCCTGAAAATTTATGTTTGGACCTGGACATGTCACAGGAGTGACTTCTAAATGCTTTCAGTGCTGAATGGCTCAAGTCTGCCTTTCCTTGAGCTGAAGAGTGTCTCCCTCCCCACAGAGTCATGCTGAAATGAGTAGAGTACTGAATGACTAAGGCACTTTTTAGAGTAAGAGAAGTGACGACAGAGAGGGGATGGATGTCAGGGGCCTCTCTCCTCCAGCAGTGTTTGATCATTCATATTTCAATACTGAAGATACCCTCTCATCACTGATTTTCATATAGTTAAATAGTTATCCACATACCTTAATTATATCACTCTCCTTGTAGGCACTTCTTTTTGAATGGAAATATAAGATTTCCTGCAGTATACAACCCCTGAGCTAGCGCGCTTGTTGAATGTAAACAACAAAAATCATCCTTTTTTCTCCTACCAGACTTTTTTCTAGAAAAATGAAAGGTGGTGGTTTTGATGTTTCCCTTGTAAGCCCAGCAGCAGATTTTAAGCCTGCAAGTCACTAAGGCAGAGTCCCTCTTGACTTAGTACCACAGAGTGGTACTTGCCTCACTTGTGCGGCTGTCCACGTGGCAGGGTTGGCTCTCTGGTAGGATGTCCCATCCTGACACAGGTGATAGTCCCAGACTTGCTTCAGAACATGGTTAACCCAGCAGAGAGAGCCAGGTAACGAAGCGTGTAGTGGTCACAGGTCATGCAGCTTTGTCAGATATACATCAGGAGAGCCTGCAAGACAGAAAGAGGGTTTGGAGGAACCGGACAAGAAAGGCAGACTGAATACTGCCTTGTGCCAGGAGAGAGATTAGTGAGACATTTCCTCCTGGCCAAGGAAATCCACTACTCCCCTGCAATGGATTCAAGCTGTAGTAAATAAGGTTTTCATCCCTATGGACATATGTACACTGCACTTTTCAGTGCAGTATAGATGTATACAACCTATTTTTACACTAGATAACATGCCCACTCACAGCACAGAGACTTGCACAGGCTGGTATACCCTGCTTTCCACAAGAAGTTAACTCGTGCTGTGCCCTGTGCCTCCAGGGTGTTAGATGTCTTCTGGCATGAGCTGCTTAAGTATGACAAGATCACACTGCAGCAGGCAGTGAAGGTTCACTAGCTGAACCTTTTTTTCCTCTTTTTTTTCCTCTCTCTGACTCTTTTTGTGAACTATCAATGAAAAGCGACACACAACACACAGTCCTTGCAGAGGAACAGACCTTGCAAACACAGATCCTCCAACATCAGCAACATCTGCTCCAAAATACTTGAAGTAACATTTTTGTTAATTATCTAATTAAGCAAAAGTGTTAGGAATAAGTGTTGTTATAAAGAAAATAAGCATCCTTGCCACCTGCCACCCATTTGCTTCTGCCCAGTTTTGAATTTAGATGTATCCACACAGTCAGAGAAGCACAAAGTTTAGCTTTGGATCAAAATCATAAGTTCAGACCCAAAATTTTTCATAAAGATTCAGTTGCAAGAGGAAGAGCTCAAGCCCTGAATTCAGGATTCAGAACCACATTTGGTTGTGGCCAAGGCATGAGACGGGGTTTGATTGTTGCTCTTCTTGTCCTCATCCAACTTGCAAGTCAGTCCAGCCTCACTGTTGTTCAGGATTCCTGATCTATTTGCATGTATGTCGTTATTTTATTTCAAAAGTCTCAGTATTGCATAAAAAAAATCCTAATTTAGGGATGTGGGAAATGACATACAGGCAGATTAAGTGGCTGTTTCTGCCACAGTTGCACTGTGTGGTCTTGAACAGGACTGCATCTTGACCTCTTCAAAAAACTCTGACAATGCTTCATCCATTCCAACTATGGAAATCTTCATCTGATTTCAGGAGGCTGAAACAGCACAGATAAAATGTCACTGAGTGGAAAAAAACCTGCAGCATGAAAAAAAATCAACCCAAACCACCAAAAAGAAAAAAAAAATTTCATGACTACAAAAGATAGCATCTAATAACCACAAATGCCTTCAGACACTCTGCTTTGCCCATGATTTCAGATTAGCAATCATGCTTAATAGCAGTCGTAAGCCACTGAACCTTAACAGAAGCAACCAAAATGATCTCCTATGCTGTGGACAATCATCAGCAAATATTTAAATGGAAATACTTTGGACAGTTAGAGTCTCTCCCTTAGAAAATGTGTTCCCTCATTACTGGGCAGAAACTGCACTGAAAATATGCAGGCAAAGCAGCGGTAGCAGCTGAAAGCTGCAGCATCACCAACACTGTGAGTCACGACTTCATGGTAGTCACAGTGCTTTGTGCAACACAACTGTCCTGGCTAAAGCACCAGTGAATTACAAGAGGAAAAAAAAAAAAAATATGTCCTTTTAATTTGTGGCCCTGCTAGGAATGATGGCTTAAGTCTGTTTGGCTGGGATGCTCTCTGGGCACAGTGACGTGTGGCTGCTCATACCTGTTAGGAGCAAAGGGCTGACTAACTGGCTGATGTTTCTGTGGAGGGCCAGCTGCTGAATATGGGCAGAGAAAGTAATCACTCCTTACACACTTCCTCCGTGGTGTGTTTGCTGTTCCATACTGCTCTCATATCTTTTCTCTCTAGCTGTCTCTATCAGACAGGACTTTCCCTGTCTTTTTCATTTCTACTCGTACAGCAGTTGCTCCACAGCTCTCCCCAGCTTCACACCTTTTTCTCTGTCTTTTCCGGCTCTTCTTGCATCTCTCCTGTGATGACACGAGCAGACAACATGAACCTTTCAAGATGACGGTGCATTGTGGGTCTACAGAATGGCAAAACATCTCACTTTATTCCCTCATTTCTTTCCTGCTGGTTTTTAATTATCTATTTACCTTTTCCACAACTGCTGTGGGTTTAGGATTTAACATCGAGATAGTTTTGTAATTATTCAGGCCCCACCACTGTGCATGTAAAGTTGTGTGCTCTAAAGTTAAGTGAACTACTCTGCACTTGATAACTGACTGCCACGCGCTATTTTCTTCTCAAGCTATTCAGTTCTATGAGATCTTTCTGTAACTCTTCCCAATCAGTTTTGATTTTGATTATTCCAAGTCACTGAATGTTGTGGGCAAATTTTGTCGTCTCCAATGAAAACAAATCTTCAGGCCACTCGTGAGCTGCCCTGTGGCCACAACACATCCCTGGATGACCTTGAGTGGAGACATTGCCCTGTTGTGCAAACTGACAGATATTCCTACCCTTAGTTTCTCATCTTTAAATTAGTTACCAGTCCACAAGAAAGCCTTCACCCTTATGACAACTTGGTTTATTTAAGGAAGAGACTTCACCAGAAGCTTTGAGGAATCCAAGTACACTGTGTCTACTGGATCAGCTTCATCTACGTGCATGCTGATTCTTGAAAAAAAACCTAACAACAGATTTACAAGCTGTGGTTTCCAAGCTGTGCCAACTCTTCTCCATTATTTTCTATTTCTCCATATGTCTACTAATTCTCTTCTTCATAACGCTTCTCACAAATGCCCCTCAAATGAAAATCAGATTTATGAGTAAGTAGTTCCTTGGGTTCTTCTGGGGACCTTTTCAGAAGTGGGCATCACATGTCCCACTTCCTCTAACCTTGAAGCTAATTTAAGTAAGGCCAATTTAAGCAGTGGGTTATTCGCCACAGTTAATAGTTTGGCAATTTCATATCAGAGCTGCTCTGAAACTCCTGCGTGAGTGCCATCTGGTCCTGTTGATCTGTTGTTATCCATTTTATTGGTTTGTTTTAAAAAGGCCTTTAATGTCACTTCAGTTTGAGGCCTTTCATCAGATTTGCCCAATTAAAGTTTTCAGCATGGCAACTCCATTGAACTAAATTGGAGCAAACACCGATGCAAATGATCCATTTGACTTTCCATCTATTGCTTTGTCTTTCTTTTACACTTTGATCATTTATCAGCTATACTGAGTTTCTGCCAGCGACCTTCTGTTTCTGACATGTTTGAAAATTTTCTTATTATTAGCAACATGCCTTTACTGTGCTGCCACCAAGAACCTTTTTATTACCTATTGCTTTGTTATGGCTTTACATTTCCTTTCCCAGAATGTGTATCCTATTTTTCTCATTTGTACTTTCCCCTCTATTCTGCAAGATATCTTTTTTCTTCTGTTTCCTCTACTTTGCTCTTTACCTGTGCCAACTTTGAAAGTCATTTTTCAACACATAATATATCCCAACTCTGAATTTTCAACATGTTTTTAAATGAGTCCATGACATCTGCAAGAATTTTACTTTTTTAACTGTGTTGTTAATTTTTTAAAAGTATTCTCATTTGTACATTTTTGTCCTTTCTGAAGCTCTACACTGTGGTCTTTTTTTTTGTTACTGTGGGCTTTCTGAATTTGGATGCACTGTGGTCACTGTACTAAAATGCTTGGGTGATGCTTGCATCTACAGCAATGCTCTTCTCATGGTTCAGGTCAAAACCAGGTGCTGTTTTTTCTCAGTTGTGTTCTCTGACTAACTGCTGCAACAAGCAGTTATTTATGGCATCTAAAAATATAATCTCTGCCTCATACTTTCTCATAACATTTACCCAGGCTGCAGGACACCACCAAGACCTCCAATCTCCTTTGTTTCCTGTCATTTCATGCTTTCTCATTACCCTTCCCATTTCTCAGTCAAGGTCACCAGCCTGGTCAGGTGGCTGAGAGCATCCCCCTGTTCGATCCCTTTTAGGCACAGTATTTCAATCCATGGGGATTCTCTGTTACCTATATGCCACAGATGACTTATTTACCTGGTTTGACTCCAAGCTGTTTTTAAACACAGCGTAGCGCAACATAATCTGCAATTCCTTTATCGGGCACAGCCTACAACTATGCCATTCCATGGCTCAGCTTATTTTCTGAGTTTTTTGCAACAATATCACCATTTAAAAGTCCACCCATTTTAATTTTTAGCCTCTACACATTAAGTTTTGGACTTAGAGCTGTTCTAGAAAGCCAGCACATATATATATTGTTCTTGGCTTTGATGATCAAGGTCTGGGTTTTTTTATTCATGACTGCTCCTTGCTGTCTCCCTCATTAAATTAATCAGCTTCAGCCCTATCTTTTTTTGTTGCAGTTGTTATCTTTCCCAAGTAGGGATGTGTTATGGTTTGAGAAAGCCCATAACAATCTATTGTTGTTTAGACAATTATTCTATCACCCGATGACCCCTCCCCACCGGGAAAGGGGAATTGGGGAACACAAGGAAACACAAGTGTTGAAATATAAATAGATTTAATAGACTAATACTAAATAATTAACAATAACACTAAAGAACCAGTATTAATCCCAATACTGAGATAAGATATACAAGAATTATACTCAGCCAATTCTATCAGCAGGAAGCTGTGCACTCGCAGCAGGGACAGCAAATGTCGGACACTGTGAGCGCAATGGCTTCAGGAAGAAGAGAAGGCCTCAGGGGTCCGGCACCGGGGCAAGGAGTTGTCTGGACCATCACCATGAAGGGAGAGAGAGCTACGCAGCAAACTTTTCTAATTTATATTGAAAGTGACGTTCATGGTATGAAATAATCCTGTTGGCCAGCCTGGGTCAAATGCCCAGGCCTTGCTCCTCCTTGTCCCTGCGCCTGGCAAGGCTGGAAAACACTAAGACCTTGAATCCCACAGAGCCTGGCTGGCTATAAAGTAAATTTTTTCACAAATTCGGACACCAGAGTCTTCTAGAAGTGCAATTTTCCCCAGCATTAGAAGAAAAGTTAGTCCTGTGTCTCTCAACCCAGGACAGGATGTAATTGAGCACTGTATATGGTCAGGAAAGATCTTCAAGTGAATCCACAGAGCTACAGGATATTTGTGCACTGATGCCTAAAAAAAGCTGGAGAGCACTAGGCCAGTCCCTGGCTCCTGCATTGTGAGCTGTTACAGTTTTGTGCTATTATTTATTGATTAGTAGCAGAGAACTGGGCAAAATCAGTCACTTCAAGAAGCAAACCAAGCAGGATAGCTTTTAAACTGCTCATGCCGTATCCTCAAAATGGACTAGTAATGAAAAACAGCTAGCAAAGTATAGACGTATTCCCGATGTCCAAGCTCCCATCAGCAGAGCCTGAGAAAACCTGCAGCTGCATGACAGGGACACAAGCAGAGCCAGAGAGCTGATGGTTTGACAGGTCGTTGTCCTAAACTGGAGTTTCAGGGCTTGCTCTGTCAGAAAATCTCCCAGAAGTTGGGTCACCAAATACTAAAAAGGATTAAACTTCCAAGAAACCCCATGTCACACCAGAGACATGATTACAGAGTGCTTGCTATCCTGCCAGGTCTCATTGCCACAGGGTAAAAACATATTAATTACCCTTACATGACAAAACCTACAGATTTTAACAGATTCACTATGGCAGCAGGAACTAGTTTTGTGCACCATCTGTCGCATCTCCGCCTGTGTGTCATCCTGCTGCAAGCCATCATTAACACGTTATCATTATTCACCTTTCATGTAACAACAGCAGCAATGACCCTCCTGCTGACCAGAAGCACACTGTGATGGGGGCTATATAAACACAAAATTATAACACCAGCCTTCTCTCCTCCTCCCCAGAGTTTGCAAACTCTGGAGAGTGCAGGCATTTTTACTTGTCAGCGTACTGCAGGCATATAACGCTCTTTAAATTATCTAACTCACTAGCTAACCTTGACCAAACTCAGCGTGGGATGCAAAAGGCCCTGAGAAACTAGTCAAGGGCTTGGGGTGGTGGGACCACGTGAGAGCTGCTGTGGTTCTTCTGCTCTGGAGGAGCAGCACCAGCGAGCTCAGAGCTGGCCTTTGGTGTGGTTACATTGCAAATGAGCGCACGCATACGCTCCAGCCAGGTGACACCCAATGGTCATACACAGAGGAAGGATGAGAAGGGGTCAGCAAACACGAACGTCATCTTCGTAGACCAATGATCTGCTTGTTGTCAAGTTCATTTTTGGCAAAAGAGACTTCGCAGAACATCGAATGGATTTGTGTGTATTTGATGGGAAAAATTCCTTATTGTGAGGAGAGGTATGGGGGAAAACATATGAAAGGATGTCTTTTTATAAACTACTGAGATTAGATAAATTCTACCAGCAAGTATCATGACTCAAAAAAAAATCCATTAAGAAACTCAAAAGGTGGTAATAAGACAGTTTTCTATAGAGAGAGCAGAAGAGCTGAACCTGTGCCTTAACACGTTTTTTCCCTTCCAGTGATTGAAGCAATGCCTCCTTCAGGCCCAGACACTTGTGTGATCTCCACAGCTTGTGAGATTACTGTCTTTTAGAGAGTGAAAAAAGACAGGGGAGGGACGAGAGGGAAGAAATAAAGGAGCTGAGCTGAGGTCTCCTCACCCTGCCCATCCCACGCTAGAAATACATCTGTGAAGGAAAAAACCACCCTCCAGAAGGATCCCGGCACAGAGCTCTTCCAGAGTCGTGTTGCCCACAGCACAGTCATGATTTTGTGGGGGGGGGGACAGGATGGACCTTTCCATCAACACAGAAGGAATCTGCTAAGGGACCTTCTGGACACCTTGAGAAGCAGCACTTGCTCCAGGCTTTTGGGCTGCCCTCTCTTCCATGGTGAAGCTTCAACACCAGAAAGGGGCTGTCCCAGGTCTGGAGCTGAGGGGTTGTTTGATGGCATGAAGGTATTTAATTTCCCTTCCCAAACCACCCTCCTCCCAAGTGCCTTGTAAAGAGACTCCTTTGCATCTTCCTTTTTATGGCCGGACATGAGTACAGCTAATTTAGAGTCTTCCAGTTATTATTTCTCATTAGTTTTTAATTCAAGAAGAGAAGCTTGCAGTCTGTTAAATGCTTTACTCGCTTCCTTGCTGAGACTCTCATCTGATTTACTGATGGCTCTTGAAGACTTTCTTATTGATTTTCCTTTGCCCTTTTATTGTATTACTCTAATACAATAGTAAAAAGATTAACTGTGATGAAGTGGCTAACACAATTAATGTGCTCACAGAGGGAAGAGACGCCAGTCTAGAAGAAGACAAAGCAGTTCTAGAGCCACCAAAGGAGCTGGTTGAGGACTTTTATGGCTATTAGCATTTACTTTTGAGACTCCATCAACGACAGGGGGAGACACCATGAACCATGGAAAAGGACAAAACACAAAAGAGGAAAAGAGAGAAGCCAAGGACTGCCCAAAACTTCACTTTACTGAAATGAATGTTGAAAGCCTAGAAAAAATATTACGACCCCTTAAAGATATAAAAATCAGGAGGCTGATAAAAAAAAAGGATATACATTTTTGAACCTCAGAGCTCGTGTCATAGGTGTGGTTGTAGAAGGAGTGTAAACCAAAAGTTTCTTAATACCTGGGTGAATCAATACTGCTGACACCAAGGGAGAGAATAGCCTAAATTTCACCATGTGCCTGAGGAAAGGTGGGCTACTGGGCTGTTTCTTTGTATCTGAGATGCCAAAATAAGCATCTCCTGTTGCTCAGTGACGTCCTTTCCCATGCAGACCCTGCACAAATCACACAGTCAGTCTATAAATTAATTCCCAGCTCTACTTTTTTTTCATTATAATCTCCCCAAACACCACACAGCTCTTGTTCTGTGCAAAACATAGACAAAGGAAAAGACAAGGGCACATCCCATTTGGGACAAAGAAGACAAAGCTGGGGCAATTAAAACAGACACCTTCCTCCACCTGGAAACCTAGGCAGTTAATCCATACCAGCAAAGCTGGAATCCAGGAAAAGAGGAAGAAAGAGACTTTTAGAGGGAGGGAAATAAAAATAAAGAAGCATGCTGCAATTATTGAACTAGCTGACCAAATAACATTGTTTTTCCCAGACTAATTAGTATTCTGTTCACCTCAAGTAGCAGTAAAAAAACCAACTCTGACGTCCCTTCCACTTCAAGCTCTGTTTGGCTATTTATAGTATCTCCGTTTTCAAGAATGCACCAGTTACAGCGGTTCTGCCATGGCTTTCATATCTCAGAGAAGCCCTGAAGAAGGGAAGCTGGCCAAAAGGGAGCATCACAAATCTGGTATCTTTTGAGGCTGGCCTTATTAGTAGCGGGCATATTTCATACCGGTGCTTTTCTGAGATAAAGGATGCTTTGTCCAAAGCCTGCAATGCAAAGGAGAAGACGACCTGTCCACTTAGTTTTGGCCCAGACCCTGCTCTCCAGCTCTTGCTGTCCGTAGCTAAGCCCATTTGAAGGCTGCAAAGCGCAGCTGATGGGAGGCCACGCCAAGGCAGCTACTCTAGAAATCTCCTTACCTCCCCGTTTCCCTTTTCACTTCCTCCCACAACCTTCCCGGCGCAGCCCCAGAGATTGTGTGTGGTGCTGGAGCAGCTGCTGTGAGACAGTGGTTGAAGCTTCCTTGTTAAAATAAAGCTAAAGAGAGCTTCGAGGAAGGTGGGAATTTCTTTCTTACCCATGTCCCCAGACCACGAGTTGGAAAGTGTCTTGGGAACGTAACTGAAAACAGTACAGACTTTTATGAATGAAAGCATGGTGTACGGCTTCATTTTATGAGCATCCTTGTTCCTCAGAGAAAAGCAGCAGATATTGATTAGGGGCAGGAAGAGTTTCCAAGAAGAAACATAATTTTTACTTTTTCTGACTTTTGAATGTTTAGAACTGATTTCTGTAACTCAAAGGCAACAAGCCTTGCTGCAGAACTGTGTGATTTAGGGTATATTCACTTTTTTTGGCAATGTTCATTTTCGCTGGAGCGGGAAACGTGCACAAGAACACCTACAGTCTGCAGGCTTGTGAAAACCGGTTGCTCAGCAGCACCGTGTCCTGCACACCTTGGAGGATAAAAAGGAATACAACAACAGTATTTTGACTATGAGAACAACTGCTGTTTCTCTCCTACTTACAGTGCCCCAGAGCACTCTGAAAACCTGCCCATGAGCGTTGCAGTTCATCTTCTTTTTAAAGTCAGTTTCGGGGGTAGCATCCCAGTCTTCACACCAGGAGGCAGCTCTCCCAGGAAACCTTAGTAGAATGAAAACCTGCAAAGATCACCACAAAATATGCAGCAGCAGCTCTCCAGATGTAATATTTGGCAACAGACTTTTTTAGCATTTCAGCTCACTTCAGCCCAGAAAAATTGTATTCCTTTCACCAAATAATTGTTGATTTGATAGAGCTTCTTATGCTCACTTCATTCCTCATTTTGTGTGCTATTCATTTTAGAAAGACATTCTTCTGCTCTTGGCAGATGGAGAATTCTGTAGCCGAATAGTTCTGGATGTTATCCCAGGCCTTTTTTACTCCCTTTCTCATTCCCCTTCTTTCCTACATCCTCTCAAGATTGAAGCAGGCTTTGCACAGATTTGGAGGATTTTTAATTTCTCAGTGTGTTTGAAAAATAAGAGTGACTCAGGGGATACAAAACACATGAAACAAAGAGATGACTTCAATTATAAAGTTTTGACAGCCAATGCTTTCTTATGCAGTGCCTGCATTAATTTCATTCAACAAGTTACCGATGTTTTCTATATTCCAGGTATTCCTACAGATGCCTTCCTATCACAATTCCCAAGAAAGAGCATAAGTAAATGCACGAATTTTTAATTATTTCCTCTTCTGCCTTTCCCGAGATGTCCTGTTTTGCCCCCAGTCTCTTTCCTTCACCCCTGTCGTGGCTAACAAGACTAGCCCTGGGCTCCGAGCTAAGCCTGCAGACAGGGGTTTGCCAGACTTCAGTTTCTAGTCTGGTGTTAATTCCCATAAGCATAGAAAACACTGCAGACACATAGGGGCAGTGAATTGAAAACAACTACTGCAGCTTTAGTCTTGCTACAGTGACAATGGCTCTAACTTCTTCATTTAATATCTTTGGCACTAGAAGCCAGCTTCTTATCTCCTGCAAAGGGACATGTCTCTCAGGCACTCAGTGAAAAGAGACTGAATTATCCCAACTAAGCAGCTATGCCTGTATTTTGTGGATCAGAGAAATAGCATTTTCTCCAGCTATTTTTCCCCTCTTTTGTTTCAATAAATTTCCTTCTGCCAAACATTCCCTCTGCCCACCTTTTTAGAGCAACTGACTATCTCACACATAGATACTATTGAATGTACTCGTGCTCATCTCCAATTTCCCAAGCTCATTTCCTGAGACATCCCTTCTGAATGTCTGTATTCCGTGCACATTTTTAAAATAAAATTAAAAATTAAAAAAAAAAAAAGAAAAAATGAGAAACCATTTGAGAAACCATTTCCACATACCTCACTTAATGTCCTTCTCACTCAGTTCACTGAGGTGAATATTCTTATCAAACTTCCTAAAGATTTACTAAGGACGAATAATTTTTTTCTCTAGCTAATTGACTCTGAAGCTAACACCTTTTGCTTCCACCTTTTGTTACAGAGGAAAGCCATGGCAAGTCAACCCATCTAGAAAAAAATAAAATGGAATGGGGAGAGGGGGAGGAGAAGGTCCCAGAAGGACAAAGAACCAAGACAATACCTTTTACTTGAACACACAGGATTTTTAGCAATGTGTTACCACCGTTGAGGGCCATCACTGAGGGACTGCAATGTGGAATGCCCGTTTGACCCTCCAGTTGAACACAAGCAAACATATCCAGCATCTGTAGCAGGAAACTTTCATGGTCAGCCCCTGCATCCAGGAAGGCTGATGACCCAGCAGTGTCCCTGTGATGCCCCTCCAGTGTCTCAGAGTCTTCTCCCTGCCTTGGATGTCATCTACTTCTCCAGCCCCACAAGGGGAAGTCCCACAAACATCAAACTGAATTCAGAAGCCTCCCAGAAGTTATTTTACTGACAGTCCCTTCTTTGCCCCTCATTGAAACAAAGAAACAAGGACATTTCTTAAGATTAGCTAAGTAAGTACAATTTTGCAAGACTCTATTATCTCTAGGCCCCTATCATCATAGGAGCTGACCAGATCTGACTGCAGGCTGAGTTTTGACCATCTGGCTTGCATGACAGGACCATAATACTGTCTGTTAAAAATCGCACTGTGCAGATATTGAAAACAATCCTATCAGCACACACAACAGGCTCTGCAGGGGCTGTGTGATTACCGCCAGCAACTTTCTCCTCCCACTTTCCACACCCCCAAAAATTCCTAAAAATAAAAGGTTTGTCAAGTGTAATGAATACTATGATATCCTTTTGCAGGTTGGCATTCCCACACACCTGCGCAGTTTCCCCTGCTTCGTCTGAAAGGTCATTCCCAGTTGCCCCACAGCCTGGGACAACCAAGGCCCAAGTCTGTGCTTTCTTTCTTTTCCTCATTCCCTTATATTCTCCCACAGGATAAATTCCTTCCCTTTTCCTCTGTCTTGTCCATTACAAATGCACCATCTCAAACCCACAGTACGAGCCGCAAGGGGTGACTCGTCCCCTCTGTGCCTTTCTGGAGTTGCAGCAGGAGGTAGAAGAAAAGACAGAAGGAAAAGAAAGAAAAAGCAATGATTCAGAAGTTGCGAGTGACCACCACCTGAGGGAGAACAGGGAAATGCAGACAAGCACGTTGCTCTTCAGAAGCACACTTGTTAAGTGCTTTGCAGTGGGAGCCTACAAAATGCCTAAATGCCTACAAAAGCTGGATAGGAAAGAGGGCACCACGGGGGCAAGCAATCAGTAGGCATTGTGAGGACAAAAAGTATAATACCCGCATGTTTTTTCTCTCTATTTTTAAACATTGTATTCAGTATTCTGTAATTTAAATAAACGAGTGTGTGCTACACCACAAGGCCATCGGCTGGCAGTGTGTGCCAGACACATGCTGCCGCTGGGCTGCTAAGGGTCAGGGGTGACTTGAGTCGCGTCTGACTTAACCAGCCGCAAGAGTCGCAGTAAGGAAGGGTTGTGGAGTCACAGGAAACATATAGGTAACCCACTTCTTATAACAACATACTGTTTACCGTGGCAGCCTGTTCAGGAAGCCAGCCAAAACCTGGCAGTCAAAGATGAAGAATAAGAGGGATGCGTGACCTGACTCCCCGTGCGCAGCCGCAGCGTGCTGGCGCAGAACAGAGAGAATAATTCATTCGTTTATAGAAAGCCAGTGTGGGGAAAGGATGTGTAGAAAATAACTTCTTGCGGCTATTTTAAACTTAATGCCTGGTTCCCCACTTGCTGAGCAGGATGCTGATGAGATTGACCTTACTCCTGCTGCACGCTGCCCACCGAGGAACACAGCAGGGGAACCCCTGAAACCAAATAATTGTTTTCCTTGTGCTCAACGTTTCATGACAAAAAGCAGCAGCTTTAAACACATTATGTAACCCTCCTCTTTATTCCTGCCTTTTAAATTTCTCCAGGCATCTTTATCTGCAGCCACTCCATTGATTTTAATGCTGGGAAAAGGTGTCAGAAGAATACCTCTAAAAAATTACATCCCTTACATGACTGGAGAGCGGTACCTCTGTAGCCTTCCTTCCAGCGCAAGATCAATGAGTTTCCCCGAAGATGGATGAGAACCACCAGGGCTAATGAAGGTGGCTCATTCCCTCTGCTCACACACTGCTTGACTTCTTTCCTGAGATTAAAAGGAATAATCACACAGCAGCTCTGATAAATGGTTTTGGTGGTGTTGTTTTTCTGCCTTGTTTGCTGATGGCCCAATGCAAGAAGCTCAGCTGCTGGAGCTTGCTGTTGTTCCAGGGAGTCAGTCCCTGGGTTTGCTTTTGGCAGCCAGGGCAGCCCTGAGGTTTTGGTTTTTTCTCAGTGACAGCACAGGAAGTTTCTGGGAGCCGCTTGAAGTACACGTGGCTTCCACTTCACCTTGCGAAATATTTAATGGGAAGGAGTATCAGAAAGTAGCTCACTGTTATATTTTGTAGAGTTTTCTCAAGTCTTCAGCTTTCCTTTTTTAGACCAGCATCCATTGGAACAAGTCAGTTATGTGGGAACACCACCAATGCTGTGCCTTTGCCTGGAGCTGTGGTGATGGACACTCATGCAGAGTTTCGTGATCAAGTCACAAGAGAAATTCTCTCCTCCAGAAAACAAGAAAATGCTGCTATTGCATCAGAAATTAGGAAATGTTTTTGAAAGGGTAATTTGATTTCCCACTTTAAATTCTGGCTTTTTTTTTTTTTTTAAATGAATTGCAAAAGTCTCTTCTAATACATATTTTTTAATCGTAGAAGTACAATTACCTTTTGTTTTGGTTATCGCTTACCAGGACTGAAGTTGAATTTATAAGAATAGAATACAACATTTGATTTTACTGTTACAGTACATTTGAAAGTCCAAATGAACCAGATATGCACACTTGATCAGTTCGTTTTAAAGTATATGTGAAATGTAATGTATGTTTCATAATAATTTTGCACACTGAATAGAACTTTAACATGCTTTGCATTATTTTAACTTGACAAAAGGTTAACTGGTTCAGTACTAAAATTATGTAGACAGTATTTTGCAGTAAGTATAATAACCCACCTTCTGCTTGGCAGTAAGAACTTGGTTTTTTTCCACAGAAAGTTTTTCTTATGAAAATAATATAATTTCTTATACAATGCTTGTGAGTTACAAGTTTCATAGAAATGCACACCCACTGAAAATAAATGCATTAAAATGAATACAAGTGTTAAGGTGAACATGGAAGAGTCAAGAAACACTTAGAGACCAGCACACAGACACCATCCTAGGAAATACGAGAGGCAGTTACATAAGTGACTTAAAACTTACAAAACTTTATAGAGAATAATACGGCTTTTGTACCTCTCCTTAGCCAGCCTAAAGCCACAGGGAGGTAGTGAGCCATCAGTAAATGTCATAAGGCATTTCTGGTGGTGACAAATTTTGTTTTCTTTCAGTTAGTTAGCTTTCCTCCTAAAGAAAAATAATTTTGTACATTGAAATACCTCAACAATATTAAAATATAGCTCAGCGTTCTGGCCTCACTAATCCAATGGCAGATTTCCAAGCCAGATTGTAGTAAGACCATTATTTCATTTCCAGACAGAAAATAAAACCCATTCCGCCTTTAGCAAGCCAAAAGCACTTCTGTTTTCAGTCAGACATTTTTAGGGGCCCAGAAGATTAATAAATAAATAAATAAATAAATGACCGTAGGCAAATACCAGTGTATCAGATTTATGCCGTGTGGCAAAGTGATGAACCGAGTCTGTTAATGTCTGGGCCGTGTCTGAGGCTGGGGCTTGAACTGCCATTAAACCCTGCTCATTCCTGTCACCAGCGAGGCTCCCGCAGCGTTGGGGCGCAGAGAGACAAGCAGAGGATGAGGAGAGAAAGATCAGAGGGGTAGGGAGGGACCGATGGGGAACGGAGAAAGCACTACCTATCTCGTTGGCCAGGTGAAGATGTAGAACCTCCACAGCTATTTAAAGTGTATGGGTTTGGCAGCGAGGGAGGGGAATTGTCCGTTTTACTCCGAAGGACGGAGCGTAAGCAAAGTCAGCTAATCATAACCAGAGTGAAACCCAGCGAAGCCTGGTGCAGGCTCCCCGGGGAAGCTTCTGGAAATGCTGTCCTCCTGGAGTTATGCATAGCATAACTAGGCACAGCGTTGGGCAGCGCAGCTTTGGCAGCTTCAGTAGCCACCAGGGAGCCAAAAGGGGAGAAGAGTGGACTTGGGAAGGGGCAGGGGCATAGGCAGGAGCAGCCTAGACAAAGTCTTCACATTTCCTAGTTAGCAGCCATCCACAGACTTCTGCATCTTTTTTTTTTTTTTGCTCTGAGTGCCAACACACAGGCTGAGCTTCTCAAGAAAAAATAAACCAAGGAAAAAAAAAATGTTTGAGCACACTTAAGTAAAATATGACCAGAGGTCACAGAAAAAGGCGTTTTGAAGCTACCCAGGCTGTCCCGTTGTAAAAGCTGCCAGGTTTTTGCAGCTCTGCCTCTGCGACTGTGACCACGGCACTGCTGGCAAGTGGAGCCTCGGAAGCTCATTGTGGGCAACTTGGCAGCGACGGGCGGTTTCTGGCAGGTGAACAAAACTCTTGCGGTTGGCAGGCCTCTATCAAGACTGTGGAAGTAGAGGATATAAAAAGAAGGCTGTTTTCGGATCGACCGGAGACAGGGGGCTGCGCTTGCAGATGGGCTGCCGGCCGGCCGGCGGTGCGGGAGAGCTGCTTCCCCGAGGCGGTTGTCAGGGGACGCCGGCGGGAGCGGGCTGAGACATCCGCTCTTCACAGAGCCAGGAGGAGGTCATCAAGGGTTATTACTAGAAAAAGGAAAAAAAAAAAAAAAAAAAAGAAAACTGACATGGCTCTTCCAAAGTAGCTGATGTGCCGGGAAACCAGTTATGAAAGTACTCTTCATTTTATGTACGACTCGGCAACAAAACCTTTTACTTTAATCCTCTCATTTCAAAGTGCCTGGGGTAAGAAACAAGCTCTCCTGAGAAAAGCTTCAGCTTAAACAGATTTTATGGCAGTTCCATCGGGTATTTAGGTCCAGTTAATTTCTAATAAGGTGAGAAAATTTCCAGCGACACCTGGATTCTCTTTTTCCTCCCGCAGGCACACTGTGCCCAGTCTGTGCTTTCATCATAAAAGTTTAGAGGAGGTTGAAAAAAAATCACCTGCAGACTTGTGGGGGAGGAGGCAATCAATCTCTGGTTGAAAAAAAATTATTAATGGCAGCCTTTTCCCCAGCTGAACTCTGACTCAGTCAGTGGGTAGTCCCCATCCTCAGCTGGTTCAAGAACGTCTCCTGAACACTTCAATGCTCTCATTTCCCCATATGAAGGATATATCGTTGCCTCTACATCATTTTTCTGATGGATGTTATAGGAAAGGTTTGAGTTTTCATTACTGAGTAAAGCAGACCGCTATCAGGCTTCTGGATACATCCAGCACCCCAGGCTTTTTTCATCTGCTGTCCTTTTTGACCAAGTGAGGCGCTCAGGTTATTCTAGATGTGAAAAGAAACAGAGACAAGCATGACTTTGATTTCAGCCTATTTGTTAACACAAAATTAATGAATAACACAAAGTCCTGCTTTGATGGGGAAATCATCAAGTTTTCCTCCTAGATATGCTTACCCCTTCTAGCCAGCATCCCGAGGCCTGTTCTTTGGTTCACAAAAGCTTGTTCAACCTCCATCACACTCCTTTTCACATACTCATTTGCATATACTTACACATCCCATCCCCCGAATAATATTTAGCTAAAAAGGGTCTACCCAAGGCATTAGATTCCTCAACATTTGCCTTAACTAAGCCCCATCACGTGGACCAAAGCCAGTTTGCCCAGTAAACTCTGGATAACAGTCAGAGTCAGCAAGGTATTCAACCTGTAACAACTCGCTGAAGACAAGAGGTCTAAGCTCTCCTCTGAACTTCCCTGTTAATGAGCACATATATCAGGAGGCAGAGCGGTGGCCCACGCTACCTGCCAGACTGATTGCTGCTGCTAATGAACAGCTCTGATTATAAGCTGTTATTTTCTGTCCATAATAGTATTCAGAAGGAAGTTCCTCTAGTAAATTAGATCTTGAAAAAAATGATCATTAGAGGGTGGAGGTTGTTAAAGTATATCGGAAAGCTGCTAAAATTGGGGTAGAGTTTAAAATACTTTTAATTAATTTAGGGTCAAATAGTCCCTGTGATGTCAAAGTGATCTGTCACTATCTCCCTCCAAATTACACCTCCACGAAACAGGTGAGAGAAGCACCAGGATTTATCAGATAACAAGTAGCAGGAGGCAATTAGCTGCTCTACTTCTAAAGATGAGGCAGTAGAGAGCAGCATGCCCACTCGCACCAGCGTGCAGGAGGCGTGTGAGCACTGACAGCTGGGCTGCCTCTGCTCTGGTTACCACGGGCCTCTTGCTTCAAAGCCTGCAAGTAACATTCAGGGTGCCAGAAGGTTCCCAGGGGCTGGCTGGGACTCGCAGCACTCACTAGCCCCTTGGATTGACAAGAGCAATACAAAACAAGGCACTTGATACGGTGACAAGCTGCAGACGTGATGCGAGCTGTGGATACGGTGTAGGTCTAAGAAATGTGGACAGCAGTACCAGGGAGTTCTTCAAAGCTTTAGGAAACGGTTGGCATGGGAGATACCGCTATGGAGGTGAAAACCATCAGGGAAACGGGAGAGAGCTGCAGGAGAGGACCACTCTTGCCCCAGACCGCCCAGGGTGAGTTCTTCACACCAGAGTTGATGTAACTGCACCTTTCCAAGGTCACTGCTGTTTCAAAGGTGGTGCCGACCTGCTGCCTGTAAGTGCTGATTTGGCTGAGCTTTTCCCCATGGGAAAAAGCTCCATGAGGAAAGAGCAAGGGAGACTTTGAGAGAGACAGGAGAGGAACAGCTGAGGGCTGCTGCTTAGAGAGGAACAGCTGAGGGCTGCTGCTTAGCAGGGGCCAGGAGGCTACAGTGCCAGGCTCAGCCCAGGGAATGTGATAAAACCAGAAGAGGGACCAGGGGGCAATTTGTGAGGCTTGGTGCCAAAGGTGGGTTGAGGTGCTGTGGCAGCGCGACGTGAGGGTTTCTGCACGCTGAGGCACGTGGGTGAGAAAGGACCGGTTGTTTGCAGGGGAGCTAGGTGAAGGGGGTGTTTCATGAACTCCATGGCTGTGCAAAGGAGAGAAAATGGAAAAGTAGGAACTAAAACTGACCTTTCACTCTTGAGTATAGCCAACACAATATCCATCTTCTCCGTGCTGGTACAAGGGTTGAGATGAGTTGGTACTGACTCCAAGAAAATAGGCCTCTCATCCATCATATATGTTTAAGATCAAACATATATGATGGTCACCTGAGCAAAGGTGATTAAAATGCTTAGATCTTTAAAGATTTGAAGAAAGCAGCTAATCTTGTATTGCAAAATAGCCTCTGGGTTACACTGGAAGAGGCAGGGAGACTGCCTGAGTTGTTGGCACAGCATTATGTTAAGGAATAAGAAAACGGTAACATCTGTCCCACTGCCCAGATCAATCTATCTGGTTTTACAGAACAGAGGAAGTTCACTTGCCTTGCACTAATTATTTGGATATGTTAATAAGTTCTGGCTAGATAATTGCAGGAAGCATCTGAGACCTTAAGAACTGCATCTATAAAACCAGATGCTTAGTTAATGAGGTCGTTGAGAAACCCAGCTAACAGTAATTAAACAGATAAGAAGTTTAACATTTAAGAGCACCAATTACTAGTTTCTTTCCTTAACAAATTATTGCTAAATTAGAAATTGCCATTGCTTTGGTCTGTGGATATTTTTCAACTCAAACTGAAAACCATGGGGTGAAAAAAGCAGCTCACAAAGCCGTTGCTTGTCTCAGTTTTCAGTGTGGATGCAAAGCAGGGAAAGGGGGCAGGACAAGTAAACAGCACCGAATCTGAGGTAGAGTGATGAGTACCTGGACACAGAGTGTGTGGAGAAGACCAAATAAGAAACTGCAGGAAAGTAGTGGTGGAGCACGTTAGCGTTCCTTATGACAACAAATGCATCCTTAACAGGTAAAGGTGGTGGGACAAGGAGAGAAGTCAGAGACTCCTCTGAGGCAGGAGCAGCAGGGCATTTGCTCGGTGTCAGGGTTTCAATTCCCTGCCTCAATATACACATTTCCCACATCGCCTCAGACAACTCACAGACCTTCTCTGGCTCAGAGAGCAGCTGTGGAAAGGGGACATGGTCTCTTCCCAGTTCACCAGGTGGTAGAGTGTTTTTGGGACACCCGCATACCTTGGTAAAGCAGGAGGTTGGGCATGGGAGAGGAGGAATATAAACATTCTGATTTAAATTCAAAATATATCAACATTACAAGAATGAAGAACAGCATTAACGCTGTTCCATATTGACAGATCAAAGCAAAACCCAGGAAACACTATTTTCACCTTTTTCATTACATTATCCCAATGGGAAAGAATTATCAGTTAAAAGCTATTGGTTGGTTCCCAATGCCCACGGACATTCTAATTTGTGTAAATTACTTGTTGCTGAGCTTATTTTGTTTGCCAAAACTTCAGTGTCCATGCTGTTTAATACCCATAATCCTATTCCTAGGGTACCAGTCACATCTCTTCTTGATTGTTTTGGAGAGGTGAGGGTTCACCAGTGCAACCATGCCAGACATCCTGTGTAAGATGTATTCAGGAATGGTGAGCAGGTAGTTTAATTGCGGAGATATTAACCTGCATTGATAGCTCTACTCATTTGAGGGACCATGATGTATTAAACAATATCTGGTTTTGACCTGTATTTTTGATCACATACAGCCCCATTTCAAAAATTTGTGGAGATAGAGTTTTCTTGTCCTTTATAATCGCAGTGGATGTTAAGTGAGGAGTGGTAGATGTTGTTACGCTAGGCTCAATAATGTCTATTTTAAATCTAAATGACAGTTACACGCTATGGCGAGCACAAACGCAAACTACAAATCCAGGCTGTACTAACGTAAAATTGTATCAACAGTTAATATTTTTTTGCAGGGGCGCAAAGTTTTCTACCCCATTCTGTTGTTGGCTTTGATGTAATGTTGTACACAGAAATTTCATATGCCTTTTCATGGGTAGACCTATTAATTGATCAACCAGCACCCTATTTTAATTTCTTCCCATGCTGTTCCCCAAAGTAGGGAAACTTTGCCATAAGCTTCATCTTTGTACTGGCTCCACTCAGATAATTGGTTTGTGGGTGGGTGTGATGTGGTGGGGTGTTGGGTTTTGTGGGGGTTTTTTTTGTTTGTTTGTTAAGGTTGGACTCAATGATCTCAGAGGTCCCTTCCAACCATGGTGATTCTGTGATTCTCTAAATGTATTTCAGTTCCGTGCCTGACCACGATAGAAAGATTTAGATTTCCCTTACAAGAGAGTGTTCTCACGATCCCAGTATACTTAATATGAGTTTGAGACCGTGGCCACTCAAGGGTCCCATCAGTAAGACTCCTTAGTAAAACTGGGGGAGTATTCAAAGTAGGCACTGATGTTGTTGTGATGGGTTTAGTGATTCTGAGAGATACTGTTCCTTGTATTACGTTGCATCCCTCTAGAGTGTTCTATATATATTGTATATAAATATCATCATGTCCTTTCACTATATCATATATTGAGCAGTGACTCACATTATAGCATTTTCTATATGGTGTGTAAGAGTTACTGTAAATATCATAATATATATCTGTCATTAACAGGTGGTCATGTTTTACAGGTCATGTTTATATTATTGTCTGTTAATAACAAAACAGGTGGCTTATTTGTATTGAGACAATTGTTGCTGATTCCTTGATTGCTGAGTAAATTGAGACAGGTGGGTGTTCTTGGGGAAGCAAGTATTGTTAAAATCTTCAAAAGCTTACTTTGATCCTGGAGGAAGCTGCTAAACAAAAAGGTAAACCAGACTGATCTTGGTGGGGTTTTCCAAACAGGTTACCCCATTAGAAAGAAAGAAAAATCTACCATGCACTAATTTGCACCACTGCTATCAAGGTAGCTTTCCAGGTAAGTGGGCCAGGAGGTTTAGTTAGAGCTACTGGCACAGTACCAGTGGATCACAGGCTGTCCTGGCTGTAACGTTGTTGGATATTCCCTTTTCCCAGAAGGTGGAGTGCTAAGCTTGGTTTTCGCAAAGAATGCTCAACTCGTAGGGCTCCCAGTAGGCCCATATAGATTATTCAATTGATGAAGTACTTTGGAAAGTCAAGTGTCCCACTAGGCCTCATGTGGCTTAAGGGTCTTTTTCAATAGGCCATTAGATCTTTCTATCACCCCATTTGATTGTGGATAATAGGGGGTATGAAATACCCATTGAATTTCGTTCTGCTTTGCCCACTCTTGCACTTCCAAACATGAGGGAAGTAAGCCATTATCACTTTGGATGACATCAGGAGTAGGTAGATTTGAGAACCAAGATGGTAGCCCTCATAATGGATTTAATCCGTTGGCCTTTTGGCACTTAGTTGCCATAAGCAAGCCAGAGACGACTTCCACTCCTGTGAGGATACATTTATATCCCACAGAGGGTTTGAGGGGCCCAGTACAATCAATTTGCCATGTAGATCGTCAAGTTTTCCTTTCATTGATGCGTAGAGGTGATGCTTTAGCAGGGTGATCTCTTTGCAATTTCAATTTACATTGGGGGCCTTCTGTAAGGATGACTTCACATGTCTTTCTGTTTAGAGGCCAACATAGGCTTTGGGCTGCAAAATAAAGTGGTTCTCAGTCTGTGTGGTCTAATGTGAACATTCCCCCAGTCAGTGCCATTTGGGATCTGGCATATCTTCCGTTTTTATTTCTCTAATTCTGGCTAATTCATCTGCTTGTTGGTTACAGTTTGTGGCTGGTTTATTGTCCTTGGTGTGAGTTTTCACCCACCCCATCTTGGATGGCATTTTTCTGGCTTGTTCAGTTATAGTTGCCAATCCTCAGTTCTTCAAACTGGGGACCTATTTACTATCCAGTTTAGGACTTCTCATTGATAAAGTCATTGGGTGGTACCTGCCCATATCACATAGGGGTTGACATAGATAACTTTTGTTCAATTTTGTGCTGCTAGAACAACTGCCCTTAATTCTCTTACTGGTGCACTACCTTCACCGTCTTCTATCGCTTGCTTGCTGGTGGTGATTTCTAATGGCGGCAACTTTATACTGCCCATCTGCCATTTACCTTCTTTGCTGAGGATTCAGTAAACCAAATGCCCTCAGCTGGCATTTCCTCAGTGAGAGGAGGTGTACCTAGAATCAGTGAAGTTTTAACTGGATGTTTTAGTGCTAGCGGGTCAGTGTTTATGGGCATTTGTAGCTTGGAAATTTTTTGATGTCCTTCAGTCAGTTGCATTTCATCTGCTACTCCCCCAGGTAGGCGTACCATTTCTTGGTGGTGGCTTTTTATGCAATTTCTTCTTGGGGAGCAGTTCCTTTCAGGACTGTTTCTAGCAAATTAAATGGCCCTCTACTCTGAACAGGTTGTCCTTGGTGTATTTTTTCAAACTGTTTAACTGTTCGGACTAAAGACAAAAGTCCCCATTCCCATTTGGAGTATCTCTGTTCTGTCTTTTTAAATGTAGCCAAGCTGAATAATAAAGGTCTCTTTGGTGTGTCAGGGATAGTTTGGAATAAATTGCAATAAGTACCATGTTCTGCAAAACCCCATTCTGCTGTAATAGGATCATGGAGGTGAATTGGCCCCAGTATCTGTATGTTTTTAATTCCTGTATTAAGCTTTTTGCTGCCTCTTCGTGTTCTGGGTTCCATTTCCAAGGTTTTCCCTTTTGCAAAAGTAAGTACAGTAGGGTGAGCAAGGATAGAAAATCCAGATATATGGTTCTTCCAGTACCATAAAGTACCTATGAGCTGTTGTAAATCTTTCCTAGATTGAGGTAGGAATTGTTCTATTTCACTTAGGGTGTCCGATGGAATTGCTGCACTACCTGCAATCCACCAAGTGCATAAGAATTTTACTTCTTTACTTATAATAGAATCATAGAATGGTTAGAGTTGGAAGGGACCTTAAAGATCATCAAGTTCCAACCCCCCTGCCATGAAGCAGGGACACCTCCCACTAGACCAGGTTGCTCAAAACCCCATCCAGCATGGTCTTGAAGACCTCCAGGGATAGGGCATCCACAACTTCTCTGGGCAACTTGTTCCAGTGCCTCAGCACCCTCACAGTAAAGAATTTCTTCCTAGTATCTAATCTAAATCTCCCCTCTCAATTTAAAACCGTTATCCCTCATCCTATCACTCTGCTCCCTGATAAAGAGTCCATCTCTATCTCTCCTGTAGGCCCCCTTCAGGTACTGGAAGGCCGTTATAAGGTTTCCCCGGAGCCTTATCTTCTCCAGGCTCAATAACCCCAGCTCTCTCAGCCTGTCTTCGTAGGAGAGGTGCTCCAGCCCCCTGAACATCCTCGTGGCCCTCCACTGGACCTGTTCCAACAGGTCCATGTTTTTCCTGTGCTGAGCCCTTCTTCTGTTCTTTCTGTTGATGTGCCTATATGATATTGTTTGCGGTTTTGTTTCTGATGCTAGCAGTTAGATGGATGGTCTCTAGCTTTCTGTCTTCTCTTTCCTCTGTACCTGTCCACTATATTCAGATCACCATGGCTGAAGAAGAACTTTGAGTGTTTGAGCCGCGAGGTGGTGTAAGGGACCACTCCTAATTTCTCCTGAGCACAGCTGCCTGAAGAGACTGTCAGTGTCTCAAACACTCAAAGTGCCGGGCCTTCTACTCAAGGAACTGATGAGCCTCACACCTGGCAATCTCTTGCACTGTTCATGGGAAAGAAAGACACTGGCACCTGGACGACCAGTTTTAGAGAACCAGAACAGGCCTCTTTTTCACCCAGTGAAGGACAAACTGTTTCTCTGAAAAAGACGCTATGCGCAGTGTCGACCCTAGCCTCATTATCTGTGAGATGCATATCAAAGTTCACACCACTGCACATGCTAATGAAGATTATGGAGAACATGCTAAATATATATGACTTTAGCTCTCGTCTCCCCACCGAAATCATGCCACACATCACCTGAGCAGGGGGAGAAACTCGAGCCTAAACTGCCCCTGGGAGTGGGTGAACATAAAAGGGGGAAGACTTTCCCTGAAGAAAGGGAGACCAGCTCCAGTGTAGGTAAGTCCACACTGAGGAAGGGAATTGCAGCAAAAAGGGGTCAGCAAGGAGCATTTTTTGAGGGCTTTTTGAGGCTGGGCAGAGGGGACAGCCTGTGCTGGGAGCCGCCATCTTGTGGGTGGGCTGCTGAGGCAGCCTGGGTGGAGGCACTCCCCCGCAATAAAAGAGGGCTTTCTGGAGCACAGCCACCAGTCCCTGTGCACAGAGCAAGGAGGGGGAAAGGTATCATCCAGAGAGTCACCTGGGAGCACCACCACAAGGTGTAGGGAGCGGGGCAAGGGCATGCAGGAAGGAACTGACGTTCTGCCAGCTTGACAGGTGAACCCTGCTGGTGGTCACCACCCCCCGGGAAGGAGCTTAGCCACGGTCTCCACACAGAGGAAGGTCATGCTCTCAACCTCAGCTGAAATGGATGTGGGCACCTAGATGGAGCTCCCATGGGAACATGTGGCTGTCCAGGTCACAGGCTGCAGGGTGTCCCAGGACCTTTTACTGGTAACGGGTGGCAGCTATGAGACCTGCTGTGTGCGTTGTGAACAGGTGAGAGATCGCCTCAGCCTGGTGGTGGAGCTGTGAGAGGAAGTAGAAACATTAGGGAGCATTAGGGAGGCCAGACAAGAAATAGGCTGGGGGAGTCAGGCTCTTCCCTCCTTGAAACAGAACCTGGAGCACCTATTGGAAAGCAGCCAGGGTCTAGGAGCCCCTGTATCCTGCCCCAGTCAGGCTGAAACCTAAATGAAAAGAGTGAATGGAGGCCAGTTCGTGGTTGGAGCAGCAGACGCACTCCCCCCTTGCCCACCTCTACCCCCCTGCTACCACTAAAGAACAGTTGAGGTTCTGGTTGAGGAAGGCCAGTTAAGTGAGGGTGTAGATGATGGGCAATCTACAAGTGTGATACCTCCACAGTGGAAAAGCATACCTCCCGAATCACCACCACACCCACATGGAAGAAAAGAAGGGTTATAGTTGAAGGTGACTCCATTCTGAGGAGAACAGAGGGCCCAATATGCTGGGCAAACCCTCTTCTTACGGAAGTATACAGTCTCCCTGGGGCCCAGGTCAGAGACATCGCTAAGAAACTCCCCAGCCTGATTCTGCCCTTGGACTACTACCCACAATTGCTCTCTGGGGCTGGTCTTTTTGGGAGCAGTCTTTTTTCAGTGGTGCTCAGTGATAGGACAAGAGGAAATGGGCACAAACTTGAATATAAGAAGTTCCACCTAAACATGAGGAGGAACTTCCTTGCTTTGAGGGTGGCAGAGCACTGGAGCAGGTTGCCCAGGGAGGTGGTGGAGTATCCTTCTCTGGAGACATTCAAA
>VXAK01005070.1:0-12181 GCA_013399435.1 Arenaria interpres
TTCTGTCAGGAGCTGGGAGTTGTACTGTGGAAGTTTGAACAATGAGGTGCAAAGGGACTGTCTTGTCTGGTTTAGATTCAGGTAACAAAGAGTGAGCAGGAGACCTGTTGCCAGAACCAGACACATGAGGTGGGGGCAAAAGGCCGAGAATCATCCTCTTCACAATAGGTTTTCAGTATGTGTATCTTTTCAATGCTCTCATTGAGACTAAGCATGCATGCTCTTGCTCTGGCTGTTGTAAAGCCAGAGGTCTGAGATTAGTTTCTAATTCCTGAAGTTGACTTTTATCAGGACTATGAGATTCAAGGGGCAGTTGGTTTAACTACTCTAACTCATTGTAAAACCTCTTGAGCTTCCTCATTAACAGCTCTCAACAAAGTGCTTGCAGTTGCATATGTCTCTGTGAGAAGCCCAATACTTCCCTACCACTCTTGAAATTCTGCTCACAGATGTTACAATTTTCCATGTTCTTCTACTACCTTTTGATGTTTTCTCCTACCATATCCCAAGTCCATGCATCCATTAGCTGTGTATTTTACAGAATCCCATTTCTGAAGCTAATTAATGTCGCAACCTAAGGTGTGTAGAGATAACGACTATGGGTTCATAGAAGTCCATAATACACAAGTATAGGGAGGCTTTTATCCTCTAAATTTCTCTACTTTATTACATACTATCATAAATAACACAAAAATGACCTCTAGCAAGTATACTGCCTCAAAAAATCATGACCACCAAATATACCTATGATTAATGTAGTGAATATATATGTATATATCAAGCTATTACAAATTACTATCAGTGATCAAAAATATGGTGTCAATCAATAATAGGGCAGCAGTCAATAATAATAGCAGTCATTTGCATAGCATTAACCACGCAAGTATACAGTATTACAGGTTACTACAAACATAATTGGTGAAAAAATTATCAACAATATAACAGCAGATATATTTATGATAGGTATTATATGGGTATATAATATCAATATCAAGTGAATTAGACAGATTTTCGGAAGGGTATAAACCTCAGCCATCCCAGAGGTGGGACAACAAACTGAACCAACCCCAGAACTGGGTCCACAAGGGGGATCAATAAAGTAGCAGAGTCTGCCTTCAGAGATGATCTGCGTCACAGAGTCTGGAGTGAGCCAGGTGTCCCTGGTGAGAGTCCAAGATCTCATAGAAAGATTGTGTGGAGAATTCAGCCTGTTTAGGAATGGAAAACTACATGCAGCATGAGAAGTTCTTGAAGAAAGAGGCTACATTTGGGATAAAAATTAAGTCCTTTTTATATCAGAGACATGAGGGCATAGACACCAACATTTTGAACAGTGAATAGATGCTACTACTCTCTGTTTTTCACCTGTAACAGCCAAGAGATGATGATGTTTTCTATTCTTCCAGATCAATTTTATTTCACCAGACTGTTTCCACTTTTTCAGAGGATAAGTTGCCATTACAGTTTCTTGGGTTTCTTGGGTTTTGCACTTATCAATGGTATGATGCCAAACCTCTGTTTTTTAGGTACCCAGCTGTATTTCAAAGATGCCAGCTGCACTTTTCAAGGATGTTTCTGCTTCAAGGTCTAGTTTCCAGGCTCACAGCTCCCAGGCTGGCAGGCAATTCCTCTGTCAGTGTTTTTCAGCAGACATTTTCTTCTGTTAAGTAATTTCTCCTTCTAACCAGGCCACCTTTATGGCTGCTCACATCAATGGTAAAATCCTCCATTTCCACTGACAACAACTGGAAGTTTGACACCAACACTGTGGATATTAAATGCAGCTTTTGTGAACCTGAAGCTCGGCTTATTTGAAAGTAAAACTATTCCTATGCAGCAAAAGTATCTTAAATCACTACCATTCAAATATGAAAGAAACCCCAAACAACAAAAAAATTCAAAGCTTTGCACTAGTGAAGTAAATATTTTCATCTAGTTTGTGGGAAGTATTATCTCTGTCATTACACACTATTACAGTACATGTGTTTATTGTGTCAGTGAGCATTATCCAATCACTTCAGACCAGAACATTTCAGAATACTTTTACAGTCAGTTCTCACAGCTCCAAGGCCATTATATAGTATCAAGAAATTGAATCATAGAATCATACAATATCTCAAGTGGGAAGGAACCCGTAAGGATCATCGAGTCCACCTCCATGCTCCTTGCAGGACCACCAAAACCTAAATCATATGACTAAGAGCATCATCCAAACACTCCTTGAACATAAAAGGGCAAACATTTTACCCCTTTTCTCTCCAAAAGTCATAAATTTAACTGAAATGAAATTCTTAGGTGACTGACTGTACATTCTGCTCACGTGTGCAAGGTTTGATATTAAGATGGAGGTTTTATCTAAGTCAGGCTGTCAGTGCCTTTTTGTTGCCCTAGTTTTGTTTCTGCAGTAATGCTTGTGTAGCATGCAGTGTGGCTGACTGCATAAAGCCTGCTTGGAATTGTTAAGTTTCATCTTATCTTGAGGCTGGTCCAGTCATAATGCTCTGGTAGTCCATTTCTTTTGTTCAGTGAGATTTCTTTAAATGCATTGCACTTCACTCACGGAGTATATTCCAATCTGTCCTTACAGAAGAAACAATGAGAGAGATATTTCACATCTAAGAGGTTTCATCCAAATAGGCAATCAGGATGCAGCCTTGAGATGCTAGCGAAATTTGAATCTGACCAGGTATGTACTTAGTGATCTTTGTCATCTCCTGGCAAGTCTTCACAGCTCAATATGAAAAAGGTGGGGAACAATCTCTGGCCTGCAGAACAGGTAGCATGCATAGTTTCTTGTAAAAAGGGATTAGAACTAATCCACTACATATCAAATGCATGTTAGAGTGAGATTGTCAGAGCAGCTAGTGATTCTACTTTATAATCATTTAAGAATTTATAATTCACAATTATAATACAGATTATATATACATATAAAATTATTTGTATATTTACTAGCATCATTGCTATATTGCTTTATGCAAAAAAGCCATTCATAAAGGCATAATGAGAAACCATACTGCATTTTTTACAAATAGCACACTACTAAGAATTTTCAGGGCTATGCATTTTCAAATTAAAGTATGCGTAAAGAAACAAAAGGTTAAATGCTTAGATGTCACAGTCTATAATACACATGCAAATAGTAGACAAAATCTTGACCAGCCAATCTATTTTGTTGATATTTTACAAACAAGTTGTAGTACACTAGGGTGAATAATATTTAGCAATATATGAGACAGAAACGTACATTCTCTTCATTGCCAGTGTTTTTAAGCTATTTGTCTCACTTGTTCTTTCATGTAAAATTAGCCAGGTGTGTTTTAAAGGTGTAGCTTTATTTTATTTAAACACAAATTTATGTCTTTCATGATTGATGCAATTAATTATAGTTATTGCTATTATGGTTGTTTGCAAGTGCAATTTATATGTAAATTTAATTCTGAATTATTCATCTTGTTAAATTTGATTTTCCTGATAAACCATGAGACAGTGTCTTATATGATTGCATTGTTTTCTTGTTTTACACACAGACATGCTATTATTTTATGGATTTTTCTTAATTATATGAATAGATGCCCATAATGAAAATAACAATAATGACTGAAAAGGATCTAAGATACCTTTAAAAAATAAATATCAATTCTAATAAAGGAATTGGTTCCCAGATCTAAAGGAATCTTATCTAATGGAAACCTGATTTTTCTAATCTTTGCTTTGTATTAGAAACACTACAGGATAAGCAAAGAATACCAAACCAAACAGCAGCAACCCCTCACCTCAGAATAATTCTAGGAACAGAAATAAGGAGTTCCCATTTCCCAAATCTCAAACCGCTCCACATCAGGGGTCAGCCCGGCTTCCACTTGGCACCTCCATGGCTCCTGCTTTCCACTGGGGGTTCCCTGGCCACCATGATGCTGGCCGTAGCGCAGACGCCTGCACGTTAATGGGCACACTGCAGCCGCAAACCCTGGGCCCCAGCAGTCCGGCGGACTTGGCCTCCCAACATACTGGGACTACAGGCATGCACCACCACGCCCAACATATAAGATGACTAAGTTTACTGTTAGGCCATGCAGCCAGCCTTTTCTCTCATCTGGCATTTTTGCTGCAGTGGTGGCTTCTGTTAGAAGACACCAGAAACTGTCCCCATATAGGACAGAGCCAATTTAAACCATCTCTAAGACAGACCTATGGCTGGCCAAAGCTGAGCCCGTCAGTGATGCTGGTGGCATCTCTGTGATAACATATTTAAGAAAGGGGGAAAAAGAATATGCAGAAAGAGTAAGAAAATGTGAAAGACACAACTGTGGAGATACCAAGGAGTCAGTGAAGGAGAAGTGGGAGGAGGTGCTCCAAGTGCTGGAGTAGAGATTGCCTTGCAGCCCATGGAGAGGACCGTGGTGACACAGTTTGTCCCCCTGTAGCCCACAGAGGACCACAGTGGAGTAGATACCCACACTGCAGTGCTGCAGCAGGTGGATATGCCCTGAAGGAAGTGGCACCCTGTGGACACCCCGCAGTGAAGCAGGTTTTCTGGCAGGACTTGTGACCCTGTGGGGAACCCAAGCTGGAGCAGTCTATTAGTAAAGGACTCTATCCTATAGAAAGGACCCATACTGGAGCAGTTCTTGAAGAACTGCAGCTCATGGGAAGGATCCACAACAGAGCAATTTGTGAAGGGCTGTGTCCTGCTGGAGGGACTCCATGCTGGAGTAGGGGAAGTGTGTGAGGGGGAAGGAGCAGGAGAGATGAGGTGTTATGACCAGACTGCACCTCCCATTCCCCATTCCTCTGTGCCACTCATTGTGGTGGGAGATTGAAGAGTCAGGAGTGAAGCTGAGCCTGGAAAGAGGGGAGGCATGGGGAGAAGGTGATTTTAGGCTTTTGTTTGTTTGTTTGTTGGTTTTGTTTGTTTGTTTTATTTCTCACTATCCTACTCTGTTACTAATTGATAATAAATTAAATTAATTTCTCCAAGTCTATTTTGCCCATGAAGTTAATTGGTGAGTGGTTTCCTTGTCCTTATCTTGAGCACTGAGATTTTAATCATATTTTCTTCCCTGGTCTTCCTGAAGAGAGGGAGGGATAGAATGACTTGGTGGGCAGACAGGTAGGCCTGGCAACCCACTATGAAGGGCTCAGTTCTTCAAGGAGGAGAGAACTCTTCTGACAAATGTGAGATAATTTATAACTTCCAGACTATAATTGCCAGTGTGGTAGGTTGTTTATTTTTTTTCTACAGGAAATACATCAACTGTGTATAGTAAGAGTCCCACCTTCACACAACAAGCTAACTGCAACTGGAAGTAAGGTGTCAAAATACACTTTCAGACATAATTCCCTCCAGCATTTCCCATTGGCTTACAAATTTATTTTTAGCCTAGTCTTTGTCATCTAATTCTCCCATGTGATCTATACAAAAATTTTAAAAGCTTAGTTCAGCACTATGAATTCCATTCTTGCAACAGATTTTCTAACTTTTAGTCAATGAATACGTTATCAAGCATTACAATGCCTGGGCTCTTCCTAACTTTGGCTCTAAAGTTTGTTTGTGGCTCTATCTCTATGCCCAGAGTTCTAACTGATTAAGTTAGAGAAATATTTATCTGAAATCCATCAGGCTTCATTCCATATTAATAGTACATCATCAGAAAAAGTTAGCAGCTGATGGATTTTTGAGGGCAATGTTAGATAGCTTCATTGATGTTTGTATCTCTGGAAATATTTCTATTTAAAATACTGAGTCACCGAAAATTTATTAGAAAATAAAATCTGGAATTTAAGTGATAGGAAACTATACCAGCTGAAATCAATGTCAAGATTTGGTGATCTTGACTGTGTGTATCTAGTTACACCATTTTATTACAGACTGTAATATTCTCTTTTTCTTGATTACCTTTAGAAATTCTCTCTGTAGCATTAAATGAATAAATGCTTTGTAAATTACTGAAGTACACATTTTCAATGTTTTGCAAGCTGCAACAGTAAGGTATTTTCCAAAATAAATAAATAAATAAATCTTAAATAGATCCATAGAATTCAATGTTTCCTGTTTTTGATGCATATTGTCATAATTATTCTTTTGAAGAAAGTAACAGATTTCTTGTCTTGAAGGATTATGCTGTGCTGGAAGTTATGAAACTTTCAGCTGTTCAGATGCAGAGAACAATAATTCTTCAAGCTTAGCGAAGTCTTGCTCTATAGTTATTAAAATAAATTAGAGCTTGTGAAAACTATGAATATAATGAAATTTTGCTTGGAACAACAAAAGACTTATTGCATTTTTTCAGAAGTTCTTTTTTACCTTGAAACTGTTTTATGAAGTAAATTTCCAATTAAAAGCATCAGAAATGCAGTACTACAACCTTGATCCTTTTTCTTAACATTAAAAAACCCAGCCATTTTCACAAAAATAAAGACCAATATTAGAAACTTAGGGCTGATTCAGTTCTCAGCCCACAGCCATCTACTGCTTTGTGGATTTTTCTGATTCAGAAGGACAGTTCTTGTGTACTATAGATGAGTCTTTTGTGGATGCCTTAGATACTGTAAGAAATCTCACAGGTATTAGGTAACTGAACTAAGTCCTCAATTTCATCCCCAAGAGTGTTAAGAAGAATAGAAGAAAACATGGTGGAAGGATTAAGGAATGTCTAGAACTTCTTTTCACCTGTTCTATAAAATGAGCGAGGTCAACTCAATTAAGAAGTGACAGACTCAAGAGTCTTTATTTATAAAAGGAAACAGTTCATACATGGACATGCAAATGGTAGACATTACTGACAAAGGAGGTTGCAGAGATCAATAAACTGGTCTCTGGAAAGGAAGTGAGGTTCATCTGAGCCATTATTAATATGTCATGTTAAGAAAAAGAAATCTGAAGGAATATTAAATATCATGCCTATGTGTTGAAAACAGCTTTTTAGTAAATAGAATAAAAAATACCACTGAGAGGGAAAGGTGCTAGAACAAATGAGGACAATTATTCAAAAACAAACTCTTGTTCAGGTTCTTATAACTAATGCTGGATTGTATGGAAAGTAAGTAGGGATAAGGGTGAAAAGCTAAGCATCCATTCAGATAAAGTACTGCAAAAGAAATTAGAAGAAAAAGCTACACCTATAGGTTTGCAATAGCTTTATATTGTATTCTGCAAAAGAACATTGAAAGAATAATGTAGGAAAAATCACAAAGCAAGCCTTTTTACTTGAGCAAATGACAGAGACAAAAAAGAGAAGTCCAGTGAGTACAAACTGCAATGAGGAGACCGATGCCTAATGCCCTAATGTATGTTCGAGAAAAATGTCGAAGTCAGGTTTTCGATGAAATAGTCATACCAACAGTACCAATAGTGGTACTGTGATATCTTACAGTCATTCCACATCACATAAAAAAATCTGAACAGCTGTGAAAATATTTAATAAAAACCCCAAACAACATAGAAAACAACAAACTCGAAAACAGCTCAGACACTGGAAAAAATCACTCTGATATTTTTAAAGACATAGGAGGTATAACTTATCTAACTTGCTTTAGATGTGCTTAATGTCCACAATTCACATCTGAACAAGTCTTCTACAGTTCTTTTACATACACCTGTATTAATTTGAAATCAAATTGCACCCCAGGAATTACTGTTTCTCTAACTAATTATGAAAGGGTTCAAGTAGGAAGCTCAGATGTGGATGTCTCTTCTGTGGACATTGAAAATTTGATCCAACCAGATGTCTCTGAGAATACGTGAGAACCAATGTGCTTTCCAAATCTGTGTAAACACAGTATCTTCTGTGTTGACTGTCATTGAAAACAAAGCCAAAATTGGAGTGAAATGTCTCTTTTTGTCAAAGAAGGCTAAAAAATAAAAGGGAAAATGAAAAAGTTGGTTTATCATCATATGTGACAGTTTGTGTATGTTACTCATACACATTTTTATAAAAGAGTCCATAATAGATATCTCATTCTCTTCATTTCTTCCTATACCTTCAAGCAAACAATACTGTAGAAAATCACAGTCTAATCTTCCTGGGAGCATAAGGATTTCCATGGGAAATGCATTCATGATGGCATTCACTTTATTTATTTCACACACTGAAAAAAACATCTTTAGGTGAATTGAATCTTTCTCTACAGGTATTCTTACGTGTTACAGGGCAAAATTGAGCTTCCATAAATGTAGGTGTGCAGTGTTATCAACAGCACCCAAGGATATTTCTCTTGGCCGCCGTATACTACTCTAGAAAGTCCTGGGACCATATAGAACATTTTATTAAGCAACTGAGTTGTCTTTGATGTATAAAGTTGCATGATGATTCTCACCATAAGACCAGATGCTTCAGTAAAGAAACTTATCTGTGGTTCCAAATATTTCTATGGATTCTTGTTTAGGAGTTCTTAACAGCTTGCTGAATATGAGATATTTTCAATTAAATAATCAGGGCAAAGTGAACCAATAATTTTATTGATTATTTTACATTCATAAAATGTGGGCTTAACTCAGTTTTCCCTACAAAGGTGATTAATGGCTTTTATAAAATCTTGTAGTATCCTGTCTCACCTATAGTTGGTACTCTAGTTTTGGTCCTGTTGTCACAGCTGCTTTCAGATCTCTCAAAAGCATTACCACATTGCACATAGTATTACACACTTTCATATGGGCCAGTATCTTCATGCTCTCTGCTTCCCTGCTTGTGCATGTATCAAGATTAATTGCTAACAAGCATATTTTCACACAGAAAAAACATGTCACAATGCTCATGGATTTCAGACATAAGTGTATGTGTGTCTGTAAAAAACAGGCATCTGCAGCTGTGTGTATATGCACAGTAATAGATATAAAAGATCAGAAACCTCTAAACCCCACACTTTTAACAAGCTTGTAACTGAAGCAGTGGAAAACTCCATCCCAGGATCTTAGAGTTACTCAACTATATGAAAGAGAAAATCCTGTACCAGAACTTCATCATTTTCACAACACAAGAAGCGAAGCAGGAGAATGACCTGAAATAGCAGGTTTGCATGACAGCAGAATATAACCCCTTCATCTATAGGATAGTGAGGGGAAAAAAAAGTTAATGAACCTGTCCAACTTAAATTGGACAAATTAAATCTAAAGTTAAAAAACACAAAGCCATCACCTCCAGGTTTTATTTTAGAGAATAAATTCTTGATGAAAGGAAACTAACAAACAAAAACAACAAAAAACCAAACCAAAACAACACCAACAAAAAAGAAAAACAGAAAAAAAACTCCAAAGTGATTCCCCTAAAAAACATATCTGGACACTTTTTAAAAAACATTTTATTAAGAAGTCTTATTATGACAATATGTGAAGTTACATCAGACATAAAAAATAGCAAACAATATGAATACACAGAAGACATCTTACCTTGTGTAACAGAATCAGAGATAGGAACCTGTGAAAACTTACGACAAGTCTTGTGGTGAAAATAATTAAAAACAACAAAAAAGTATCAATAAATACAAATCACTGCACATGAAACAACTTAATTAAACACATATATATATCTGATACATCCTAGGGACACAGAAAAAACACCTAACTTTAAAGTATCCCAGAATGACAGAATGGCTGAGGTTGGAAGGGACCTCTGGAGGGCACCTGGTCCAACCCCCCTGCTTAAGCAGGATCACTTAGAGCTATGTCTAGGTGGCTTTTTAATGTCTCCAAGGATGGAGACTGCACAACCTTTCTAGGGGACCTAGGCCTTTCAATATCTGAAGGGAGCCTATAGGAGAGCCGGAGAGGGATTCTTTGTCAGGAAGTGTAGTGACAGGNCTGCCCATAGTAGGGGGTTGGAACTAGATGATCTTTAAGGTCCCTTCCAACTTTAACCATTCTATGATTCTATGATTCTATGATTTTTCGTGTATGCAACTACTAATAGATTCTGAGGGAATTACCAGCAAATTTAGCAGTAAACTTCTTTGTGTGTGTTCTTTAAGGGAAGAGAACTACACTAACTGTAACTCTGATAGAGAAAACAGTAACTACAGGATATTTGTATATTGCAGTGCTTCAAGCATTCGAGGACATATGAATCACTAAAGAGAACATAAGGAAGGAAAAATATTGACTGAACAGGCGACTATTTTATGTACTATTCATCTGGGGGCTAAAATCCCACCACATTTTATCCTACACAGGCATTTAAAACTGTAGAAGGTTTGACTGGATTAAAATGGCTGCACTTCATCCCATTTTTTTACGGAAATATTTGTCAATATGAAAAGAACTTGCTGATTCATGTGCCTAATTAAAAAAAAAAAAATATATTAAATAATTACATATCCACCCCGCTTCCTTAGTCTAAATGAAGTTAAATTTTTTTTCTTGACTGTGTAGTGCCAAGAAACTGTGCTTCATGTAACTGTACCCAGTGTACCAAGACCAGAACAAAGTGGGTTTAATGCTGAAAGAATAAGCCTCTGCACTGTTTACCAAGAAATCAGGCTCTGCATGGAAAGTTGCAGTAGAGCAAAACTTGTGGTAAAGCTCATGGCTTGTGAGTTATTCAGGGCAGTGGTCTTTGGAGTATATACAAAACTACCCATACATACACAGTAAACCGTGATTTAGGTATCGATGGGTATAACTACACTGCTAAACAAAAGAAAGCAGAAAGGATATTCAAGCATTGGATCCCAGTCATCCGCACAACTTCATCTTTAGGGTCCTCCCTGAATCTGTTCTGAATCTTACCAAATAGCTTTCCTCAAGTCAGGGTTTATACAGTGCATTAGCTCTGATTACAGAGGGTGTGAAGCAGTGCCATTTGGATTCAAGGCCCGGGAGCAATGCATGTGCCTCTTTTATTAGCACTAGAGTTGTATCATAGATCTGAGACTATGCTACAACTAAAAACCCTAGTGCTGCCCATTTAATTGCTTTTGCAGTTGAGTTTACTGCAGGCACAAAGTTCTGTCTCTGCACATACCCTGATTTTCTCAGTTTTGATAATACTAAGTTATTTAGCACCATGTTCTAAGGCTTTCTTTGGATGCAGAAATTATGTGTAAGGCCACTGAAGTGCTTAATTGGGGAGGCTTTCTCTAGTTACGTCTTATTTCCCCTAACAAGATTCATTTTTCCAGAAAATGTGATTTTAAGTAGTCCCATCTTCTTACAGTGTCATTCTGGAATATAACAGTCTTATGGGTAAAGCGCTTTTAAAATCTATGAGGTACAGATTCAGTTTCCTATTATGTAGCAGGTCAAAAGTGCAGTTTACTGAGTATCTTATTTTGGGAAAGGTGTGGTGTGAAGATGGCAATTTTTCATCTATGTCTTTGAAATTATGCTATTGTATACTATTACCACTGCAACTTCTTAAGTTGCGTTGAAAAACAAGGAAAAAAGAATACCTAATGATGACTGCATACCCTAAAGGTTAATTAAATGTTACAAAAGAACAAGAGTTCAGGGTCCTGGCTGCAGCTACAAAGACTAAAGTAAACAATTCTAGGTGCAAGCTACAAATGGATTTGGCCCGCTCTTTTTTTCTTCTATGTTCTAACCACAAGGTTAGAAAAATCCCATCACCTGTTGCACTCACTCTTTTGTTTGTGATTTTTCTCTTTTATGCACTCTGTAGTTCTTTTTGCACAGGAACGATGTAAGCAGGTGGAGTTCCTTTAACTTGACAAAATAACCTTCTTTGTAAGCTGGCACAGTATTGCTTTTTCTAAATATTGTATTAAAAAAAAACAAAACAAAGAAAAAATTACATTTATATATCTCAGAATATATATGTAAAGATGCCAAAATGCCCTAATGTGACACTTTCAGAGACCTTTTGCTGTGTATTCTTTCTAGATTAATTTTCAGTGGAATCTAATATATCAAAAAAATCTGTAATTAAAAAGAAAAGAAATTGCACACTCTGGTAGATTGCCATCTTGAAAAAAGTGGTCCCCTTCTAGGAAACTATCTTAATTAAAGACTTGGTTGTAGCAAAACCCTGCAATAGATGGTACAGTAGCGATAAGGTATGTTACATTGCGTTAACTCTGTTATGCAACTTATCTAATTTGTTTCAGCATCCTTTTTATAAGAATAAATAAAAGTCACTAATTTACCTCTAAAGAAATGCTACATTACCCAGTCAAAACAATTAATCTCTTCTAGTACATTTGCAGTTTGAGTTTTTTGCTTCTTCCC
>VXAK01005070.1:25528-37332 GCA_013399435.1 Arenaria interpres
TAGCTTCTCCCTAAAACTTTCTTCCATTTTATAAATTAACACTTTTTTCCAGGAACATCTAGTCTGTTCAGACAGATTTATTTTTCAGTAACGTATTACTTTTCCTTTTCCTTTTCCTTTTCCTTTTCCTTTTCCTTTTCCTTTTCCTTTTCCTTTTCCTTTTCCTTTTCCTTTTCCTTTTCCATTACTGTTCTGTTAACCTGTCTCTATCTCAAACCATAAGGGTTTTTTCCCCTACTTTACTCCCATTTCTCCTTACCTTACTGGAGAGGGAGGGTGAAGTGGACAAGGGTTTGCATCGTCCTAGTTGCTGGATGGGTTTAAACCATAACAAGAGGAGAAAGCTCTACCTTGGGGGGAACCACAGTGGGACATGCCTGACCTGTGCATCTGCACCATGGTGGGTGATAGTTACAAAAGTCTCCCAGCTACAGTCGTGGACACCCACATCTGCCTATCTGACTTGCTGTCTGAGATTTATTCTGTTCTGGGAATTCTGAACAGGGATGCTGGGGAAAGATTGCTGAGGCTTGTCCTCAAACTATTTCTCTATGCTAGGAAATCCATGTGGGTATGCACAACACTGCCAGGGGAAACTCCGAGCATATCAAGAGTGACCTACATGGTGCCAGGGGCAAGGGCAAAGAGTCCTGGATAGCATATCCTGAATCTTGCCAATACAGAGGAGGAATCATAGAATCATAGAATGGTTCAGACTGTAAGGAACCTAAAAGCTCATCCAGTTCCAACCCCCCTGCCATGGGCAGGGACACGTCCCACTAGACCAGGTTGCTCAAAACCCCATCCAGCATGGTGTTGAACATTTCCAGGGATGGGGCATCTACAACTGAATAGATTTGGGTTGGAAAGGACCTTTAAAGGGAGCAGAGGCATCTTCCACTAGATCAAGTTGCACAGAGCCCAGTCTAAGCCAACCTTAAATGTTTCCAGGGATGGCGCATCTACCACCTCTCTGGGCAATCTGTTCCAGTCTTTCACCATCTTAATTGTAAAAAATTTCTTCCTTCTATCTAATCTAAAACTACCCTCTTTCAGTTTAAAATCACTACCCCTTGCCCTGTTACAACAGGTCCTGCTAAAAATTCTGTCCCCATCCTTGCTGTAGACTCTCTTTAAGTACTGAAAGGCCACAATAAGGTCTCCCTGGAGCTTTCTGTTCTCCAGGCTGAACAACCCCAACTCTCTCAGCCTGTTTTCATAGGAGAGGTGCTCCATCCCTCTGACCATTTTTGTGGCCCTTCTGTGGACCTGTGCCAACAGGTTCATGTCTTTCCTGTGTTGAGGACTCCAGACCTGAACGCAGTGCTCTGGGTGGGATCTTACCAGAGCAGAGTAGAGGAGCCTATTAGCCATGCTTCTTTTGATGCAGGCCAGGATATGCTTGACTGAGAGTTCTGGTGGGCTGCGAGTGCACATTGTTGGCTTATGTCCAGGTTTTCATCCACCCGTAACCCCAAGTTCTTCTCTTCAGGGCTACTTTAATCCTTTCATCCCCTAGCCTGTATTGATACTGAGGGTTGTCCTGACCCCGGTGCAGGACTCTGCACTTGGCCTTGTTGAACCTTATGAAGTTCATAATACATCATTAATACAGTACTTGCATATAATTTCATAGACTGAATATTTGAGCTGGATACATTTCTTCTAATGAAACTTATCACTCTAGAGAGATTGCACGTTTTTTTCAGAAACTTATGAAAAATACAGTTTTCAGTAACTGTCCAGAATACAAGATCTTATATTCTTTCATTTCTGAAATAAGAGTATATCAAATGGGCTGAAACATGATCAAGTGACTGTTGTTTTTTTTTTCACTGTAAAGTTGCATTTCTTTGATAAAGTTTTTCTAACATTCAGGCATGCAACTTTCAATTGAACTATCAGACAAAGCCACAAAGTAAGCAAACAGAAATTGTCTAAGTATATATCTATCTAGAAATAAAAGAAAAAATAAGAGAAAAGAACACTTTCTTTGTTTCCCCTTGTACCTGATATTTTCACTCACTGTAAATAAGAAATTGAAATTTTTTATTATTGAAATTTTTTCTACTCTTCCATATCAATTTGTTAACTTTATGGTCATTCAAAACCCAGATTTTAGGTTGTGTATTACAATGTTGCATCTCTGTTAAATGGCTCACTCTATCAAAGCTATGGAAGAGGGGAAGTCATCTTTTGGTCAGTAGACTGGTTAGTTATGAAAGAGTGTTGCACTTAGTGTGAAGGAACTCAGTTAGTTAACTTTTATAGTTCTGAAATATGTACAGAAAAAATGACTTGTTGAATAGATTTTAATGCAAGTGTTACTGCATCACCTTCAGTAGACACCGGAAGAGATGTTTATTATTATTTAGTACCACGAGAGAGAAAAAATAGCAATTATACCTGGCTTGCAGAAAGCCTTAGATTTATTTGTATGAATGACTTTTACCAAGCTGAAAAGTGTGACATTTGTCTATTGGATCACTTCTCATAAACTCCTAAGCGAGGCAAGATCTACAGGAAGAAGTAATCACTTTTTAAATTAAACTAAGTGGTGTAGTTCAGGGAAAACAGTCTTTTTGGGACACAGAGGCTTTTCAGTATATAAGTCAAAAGCCTTGAACAAATCAGTGTATCAGAGATTTAATTCAGACTAGTTTTGGGCTCCCTACCATAAAAAAGACATCAGGGTGCTGGAGCGGGCCCAGAGAAGAGCAACGAAGCTGGTGAGGGGTCTGGAGCACAAGTCTTAGGAGGAGAGGCTGAGGGAGCTGGGTTATTCAGCCTGGAGAAGAGGAAGCTGAGGGGAGACCTTATTGCTCTCTACAACTACCTGAAAGGAGGTTGTAGAGAGGTGGGGGTCGGTCTCTTCTCCCAAGTCACAGGCGACAGGACTAGAAGAAATGGCCTCAAGTTACGCCAGGGGAGGTTCAGGCCGGATATTAGGAAAAAATTTTTCACCAAAAAGGTTATCAGACATTGGAATGGGCTGCCCAGGGAGGTGGTTGAGGCACCATCCCTGGAGGTGTTCAAAAGACGGGTTGATGTGGTGCTGGGAGATATGGTTTAGTGATGGTGTTGCTTTTTGTTTGTTGTGTGGGTGTTTATTTTTGTCAAAATTAGGTTGACGGTTGGACAAGATGATCTTTAAGGTCCCTTCCAACCTAGAAGATTCTGTGATTCTATGATTTAGGTATCTACAAGTGATCTAGGTGCTTGAGCTCCCATTATAGTCATAATGGATACACACAGTCGGTGTTGTGATCTCTGTTGAGACTGAAGAGCTATTCAGCTCACCCTAAAGCAGACTATGTCTCTGTTCAGTCACCTGAATATAGGTATCTTTTTTGCAATGCTGTAGGGGAATGAGTCAAGAGGGTTGCAGATATAGGAGACCTGTAGTATTTTGGAAAGACAGCTGTATGCCCAGCAGGATACTCCAGAGCATTTTGACTATCTCTAGACATTCATATATAGTTGTACGAACTAAGTCTGTACCTTTGATCTATTAAGTTCCATGCTAAACCTTATTGACTATTTTAGCTAGATCTCCATTGACTATAAGCAAAGCTCAATCACATCACTCACATACAGATACTGTCACTGACAGTTAAACCAGATAACTGAATCTGATACTGATCAGTCCTGCTCCTGACTTCCTTCAGCTACTCACATTTTTCCCAGCATCAAATCACACAAAGTTTACTTGCTAGAGCAAACTTTGAGGTCATTCTGCTGAGGAAACCCAAAATCTGGTCAAATTTTCCATTTTGGCTTTCATTATTTTTTCAGGGTCTGAAATAATTTCTGCATATATATGTTTGCCAAAGTTACCAGACGAAAAAGAATAACTCAACCAGTTCAAGGAAGACATACTTCTATAATAAACTGCTGCTCTTCTTTAAGCTTTTTAATTCTTCATGCTTGAAGACAGACATCAAAAATGCTTTATTCTATAGAAAATTATCTAAGTAATAAAGGTGACTGCATTCTCATTACTGTTCACAAACATATTCCCACCTACACAGACTCACTTTTTAAATTCTATCTAACAATAAGATCTTGCATTTCACCTTCTCATGAATAATGAATCAGTTACTGAAAATAAGGTCATTTTTCTTACCTTCAATGAAATCTCTATATCCTGACATTATCCTTAAAAATTGGACATACAAAGAAGAGACAGCTTTTATGTGTGCAGTTCTCTGTATGTTTTCCAGAGCAGAAGACAACAGAATATATTTTAGTCCATTATTTTTCCCCTAACTCAAAATTATTTTAGAAGGCAGATGCACTGCATTGTTAAACCTTTAATCCAGCAATTACAACAAAAAAACAACCACAAAAAAACCAAACCCACACCAAAAAAAAAGCAACCAAAAAAACCTTAAAACACCCAAACAGCAAAACAAAACCAAAAAACATTCCTGAACATAGCTTTTAGGAAAAGTTGGATATGACGTTTACTAATATCTATAAAAAACCACACATATTCATGTACATAGTGTCTTCAATTAAGTATAACAAATCTGTTATTCTAACGTTTATAGGCTTACACCAATTCATTTTCCAAGTAACAGGTTAAGGACCAGTCTGGAAAAATCATGATAACAAAGTGAAACAAAAAATCATCACAACTTTTTCTGTAGTATGTGAGATCAGAATCAAAGTAGTATTTTTATATTCACAAATGATTTGAAAATATCCTTTTTAATCACCATGTCTAATTTATCAGATCTTGCAGAGTTGTAGAACTAGATGTTTGAATGCATAGTATTCTCAGATAAATGAAATATCTGTTCTTATAGAACAGTGAATGATACATATTTTAAATAAATATGTTCTTGTTACTAAGACAGCTCAACCAACAACAAGATGTGATTTTTTTTCTTTGAAAAAATCAAGTAAACTCCATAGTGAATAAAATGTACTCATTATTAGACAGCAGTTAAACCTATTTTGGATACAGCTATTTATTAATAATAAAACCAATAGCAGAAATAAAATAATAGCTAGTACATTACTGTATTGTTGTTACTATTTTGTGGTTTTATTAGTTACTGGTATTTGTGTATAATTGCGTCTATTAAGATGAGAAGCTCTTGATCTACCTATACAGATATAATAAAGATTTAGAGTATCAGAATGTTCTTGCATTTTAATACATGCAAAAGGAGTCAGGCAGAATTTATATCTTCATACCTGATGGAGAAGAAACAGCAGTCCAGCATCATCCAGTTGTGGAAGTCTGCTATTAATAAATCCTTTTCCCATTAGTCTGAAAGCATCCTTGGCACATAAATGTAGATGTTCAGTCTGAGCGCTCTAATGTGCTTAGCTCAAGTATTTAGGCGTAAAGCTGCAACTAAATGTCAATAATAGTTGGAGTACAAGAAGAAAATACCAAAGTGACAGAAAGATGTGATTCAATAAACATGTTGTTAGCATGCTTAATACTACACCGACACAGTACAAAAGCATATTTACCAGAAGTACCAAGTTAAACATAACTGCAATATACATCAGCACTGACAAATTATAGTAATGGTGTTTGTACCAGCCTCTTTGAGCAGTAGGTTTAAAGCATACAGAGAGTAGGAGATGTGGATTCTTGTCCTTTTGTAACTGAAAAGAAGAGAAGCTGTGGTTCCTGTTTCCCAGGTGAGTGCACCAGCCACTGAGCTAACAGTAGGAATGAAGAGGAAGAGGGGAAATGTCCTGGGACCCATGCATCGGCTGAAGTGGGCCCCTTATAAAAAGAGAAGGAAAAAGGTGCAGGACACAGTAAAGCTCATAGCTGGACTTTTTCTCAAGCAATGCAAATGCCACCTACTTTAAACTGCTGATGAGGAAACAAGAATGGTAAAAACCAAGCCGTTTCCTGAAAACTACAGAATGCAGGAAAATCAGAACATAGGATTATAGTCACATACTTGAGTAATCTTTCAGAATTACAGTCAATAAAACAAAAAGAAGCTACAAATACAGTTTATTTGAAGCCCAAATTTCTGCTAAACATCCGGCATGATAAAGAGGTATTGAATTTGTTCATACTGTTTTGTTGTTTTAATTGGGCTTTTTGAGTACAACATAGAATGTCATTAAGTGGTAGATGACATTTTAAATATTTATAATTTAAATACATTGGAAAAATAATTTTTAACCCCCCAAATTATCAACTGTGGCTTATAAGCTTAATTGATTAGGGACATGCTTCGTCCCCATGATTTGTTTTACGGTTAAAAAATCTGGTATTTTTCCAGATAGATATTTCTAGCATTTTTTTTTTTTTTCTTTTTAAGCTGCCTGTATTCTTCAAAAACTTATTATGAATGAGATCAATTTAATCTTGTAGAAGCTTTCCTTCTGGTAATTTAAAATCATTAGCAGAAACATTTTCTGGATTAGCAAAGACAGAGACAGATAAACATTTAACAAAATACATTCATTGCCTCTTCCAACCCATTTTACTTCCTGAAACACAGGGCCTTTCCCAAGTTAATGTATTATGGTGTTATGCTAATTATTTTGGCAAAAAAGAGAAGATACTCAAGCAATACATGATAGATTTAGATTTTGTCAGTGGGGAAATATTCTGCTATTCTAAATATAGTTAACCTTCCTTATGCATTTGTCAAGACACCTCCTTGGAAGCATTGTTTTATGTTAATTATTAACTGGCAACAGTGCATATTTTCATTGACTGTGATGTAGAGTAACAAATGTTTTTTCTGATCTGAGCTCACTTCTAGTATTTTCCAAACAATATTTTTTTGCAAAGTCACTACAGAAATAACATAAAAATCAAAACTATCTCCACTGAAGACAAAGCTGGGAAGTGCCATTGCTGAAAGAGACTGGGAAGCTTGGATGTTTCTTTGAAGAAAAAGCTAATGGTGAAATTTGAGATAATAGTTTTTATAAAAAAGCAGAGTTTCTTTTTTTTCACATGCTCCAAAATAACTTTCTTGAAATCCTTTCACTCTAAGGACAATACTAGTCTCAAGTGACATGTTCTACATTAAGAATGTATGCCTCCACTTGCTAATAATAAATAGAATTTGTAGAGAAGAAGTTGGGATCTCTTCACATTTTATTTTGTACTCACTACTGAGCAAATATTCTCTGTGGAATACAAGTCAGAGCTGAAAAGAAAGGAAGCTAGGTTGTTTTAACATTATATCCCTTTAGGCTTCAAGTGAACTTCAGGAAAACATTTATTTTCTGTTATTTGCTTACTCTGAAGAGACTGTCAGTTTTATTGCTTACAGAACAAACAAACACTTACCAAGCCACAGTGCTCTGCAGTTTCTGATTCGGACTGTTTTCTGTATACGTGCTATTTCATAAATACTTGTTTGTTATGAAGCCTGCACTTGTCACATGCATCTCCTTTTCATTGATCCTGTTTTCATCCTTGTCTTTGTGAAGATTAATCTAGGTTTTTGTTACTTCACACTACTTCAGAAAGAAAATGGGTCATCTTCATGTATGACAAAATTGTCTTAATTCTAAGACTCCTTTGGCTATTCAGCCAACTTCAATGAAAAGCACGTATTTTCCTTTTAGGAGGCATACACATCTGACTCTTATGATGCTTAGTGTAAAACACTTGTTGCTGGCCAGCCTTGGTGGGATCACACTAGCATCACTTTGGCCTTGGATAATGAAATGGTACAAGAAGGTTGCAGACTCACTGTCAGCCTTTGTCCCAGTGTATCTTCACCTGTAATTATGAAAATCTTAAATGGTAAATGACAGATCATAGCAGAGTTTGAACTACATTTGTTTTCAAAAAAAGTTTTACTGATGGTCCCAGTTGTCTCAGGCTGATACTAACTTTTAAATTTCATTGACTTCAGTGGTCTTGGGGAGGTCACCCCAGCATTTTTATTCTTCTTTTTCATTAATCACAGTCCTATTCCATTTCTATTTCACCACAATAATGTTAAATAACAACAAAGAATACATGTAGAATAATTCATACAGGATAATGACAGTAAGTTTTAAAATAAATATCTAATTTTATATTAGATAAAATAAAAAATCTTTTTAAATTATCTTTTTTGCTATTTTACTAAAACAGATTTCATATTCAGGCAAGAAAATCCATGATTTAATTGAAGCTGCAAGACTTCAAATCATGGGCTTTTTTCCTTTTAAAGTATTATTGAAAGATCCAGTAGTTTTTGTTACAGAGGTTGAATCAAAATAAGCTTTCTTAAGCATCTTTGGTAGCTGGAAGAGTTGCCTTTAAAGTGACTAAATTTTTCACAGTTGCTGGAGGGTTAAATAGTAGAAATAGAAAAACAAAGCTTTTTATTCAGATAAAAATGAATCATGCAGTGTATTATTCTCTAGTATATGCTGAATATTTCCAGAAGCATTTGACTCATTTGCTTCAGGAGGTTGTGGGGCTTGTTTTAAGTTGAATATTCACAGGGATCCTGAGTCAATTGAGGTGACCTAGTATATCCCAGTTGAAGAACAGCTGCAAATCCAGAAAGGTAAGGCTTCTCTGCGACCTTTATTGTTTCTTCCAGCCTCACACAGATAATCTACTCAGCATGTCTTAAAGGACACTATCTGGCAAAGGCAACTGAACTTAGCCCTCAATATTCCTAGTTGTTTTAGAAGACTGCGTCTCACATACCTGCACGAAAGTTAGGCATACAGGGCTCCCACTCACAAGGCCTAAATGCAGACATTTAGAAAATGTTACATATTCACCATACAAGTTAATTTTTCAGGATGATGTTTGACCTTTACTACAGGTACACGTAAAGTTTCATTCTCTGTTGTGGAGACAAGACACATTTCTCTTGAGTCTGTACTAACAATTTAAGAAGCAGTGAAATCATTTTATGTGTTCTTTGAATTGTGCTCAGCTAACATCGCTATTCATGCTTCTGTAGAAGTTTAGTTACTATGTTTGCTATATGAAAATTTTTAACCACTAAAGAAGGAGTATTGTTTGGGTTTGGTTTTATGTGTTTGTTTTTTTTTTTGCCTTTTATCAAATTACTTTTAACTAGAAGCAAGTAAGTAAACAAATCATTAATATATCTGCCTTATTTCATCTACATGAACTGGTATTATGATGTGGTTTTACTCCAATTTTTATATGGTAAATGTGCAATAAATATTCATTAAAATACTTTTATTATTTCTAAGTTTTGCAGCTTTGAAGACCTCCTGCTGCTTTAACTACTGTGTATTTTGAATTAAAACATAATTTGCATTTCATGAAATGAAACAAAGCAAAATGTACTACATTTTTTCTTCACAGTAGATCTGTTCATTTTTATCCCAAAAATCTAAACTAAACATCTCATTTTTATTTCATTCTCAAACATTCCTAAACTTGCAAAACTTTAGAAGCATTTTCTATTTGTAAAAATAGCTGCAGATCAGAAATAGTCCTCAAAAGTCTGTACCTCCTAAATTTAAGATGCCAGATGGTTGTGATAACAACAAGTAAATTCATGTATGACCCAACAACTGACTTCATTTATGGATTTAAACCATAATTTTTTATTTGGCGTGTAGAGACTAAGCTATATTTGGCTTCTGCTAGTCTCTCCCTGAATTTGATGGTTTAACATGAATTACTAAACTGCATAAATTCAAGTCTAGGAAGCGTTGATTAGATCCACTCATTCTTCTCCCTCAGAAGAGAACTATAAACCACAGGCTCTTACCAGTCTTTACTGGTATGGAATCATAGAATCATAGAATGGTTAGAGTTGGAAGGGACCTTAAAGATCACCAATTTCCAACACTCCTGCCATGGGCAGTGACACTTCCTACTAGAGCAGATTGCCCAAAGCCTGGCCTTAAACACTTCCAGGGGCTCAAAGCCTGACCATCCAGCCTGGCCTTAAACACTTCCAGGGATGGGGCTTCCACAACGTCTCTGGGCAACTTGTTCCAGTGCCTCACCACCCTCACAGTAAAGAATTTCTTTCTGGTATCTAATCTAAATCTCCCCTCTTTCATTTTAAAACTGTTACCCCTTGTCCTGTCACTATACTTCCTGACAGAGTCCCTCTCCAGCTCTCCTGTAGGTTCCCTTCAGATACGGGAAGGCCATTATAAGGTCACCCCAGAGACTTCTCTTCTCCAGGCTGAACAGCCCCAGCTCTCTCAGCCTGTCTTCATAGGAGAGGTGCTCCATCCCTCTGATCATCCTTGTGGCCCTCCGCTGGACCTGTTCCAACAGGTCTATGTCCTTCCTGTGTTGAGAACTCTAGAGCTGGAATGTTGATACTGTTATATTTGCATAAACAAAAATCATAAAGAGACAAGGACAAGGTAGGAGCTTAGATTACCTTGAGGAAAAAGTGATAAATATTTGATCATTCCAATATTTATGCACTCATAATGAAGCTGTTCACTTTCACAAAGACGAAAGCACTACCTCAGCCCAGAAAGAGCAGCAGTGTTTATTTCAATCTCAGTTCATAAATGATCATAATAGCTGTGTGTAACAAACAAGACTCTGACTGTCAACTTGCTTTTCAACTCTGATTTGTTTCTTATAAAATATCCAGCAGTGACCAGCTATTTCAAGGACATCTTATACATATGTGGAAAACAGGAAAAAGGAAAGTTAAACAGTTGTGAAACAGTGAGCATTTTGTTTTACTAAGCATATACTTGAAATTCATAAAAAGAATCTGTGTGAATGACCGGTTACCACTTGTAAACACAAGATCCAAAGTTCTTAATAAATGGATGTAGGATGTTATGCTGCACTCAGTTTTGAAAGCAAATTAAAATGTGATTCAAGTTAGGGAAAGTGGTCCTCCAATTATTTTGGGTCTGCTGATGCTAGAAGACATTTGTGTGCATGTTTGTGGCGAGGCAATTGTGCTTTCATGGTGGGGTAAGTTGGGAAATCATAGAATGGTGTGGGTTGGGAGGGACCTTAAAGTTTACCTAGTTCCAATCCCCCTGCCATGAACAGGGGCACCTCCCACTAGACCCATCCAACCTGGCCTTGAACACTTCCAGGGGTGCGGCATCCACAACTTCTCTGGGAAACCTGTTTCAGTGTCTCACCACCTTGAGAGCAAAGAATTTCTTCCTAATATCTAATCTAAATCTAGGTAGGTGGTAGAGGAGTTCTTAACTGGAGATGATTAATTCTAAGTGATACATTCTGGATAACCCAGCCCCATGTGTTGCAAGGACTAAGTGCCAGCTGCTGACTGAGACGTGTGTGTGTGAGTGGAATTAGTCAATGGCCTGTGGTGTCAGCTGCTGGAGTGAGTGGGGGTTCTAGACCCAGTAGTTGGAGGGGCCATAGCTCTCTGGATTTAGGGAAGGTCCTACAGAATTTGTGGCTAGAGTACCAGCTAATGAGGCAACTGGCATGAATGGATCTCATGCCGACTACTGGAGTCAGACCAGTGGTGTAAGTGTCCCTGGCCTGTGAGATAAGCTGCTGGAGTGAGTACATGTCCCTGTCCACCGCTCATTAGGGTGTAGTCTCTAGTTGTTCCACCTCCACTGAATTCTGTGACTCAGGCTCTCACCTCTGCAGAGTCACTGTGGATACCCTTGATCTCCTGTTTATCCTCATGTTATTACACAGAATGCTTATTTCATCCAGCACCTGATGACTCAATGTCTTGAACAGAGTATTGCTTGCCTCCTGCAAGCAACATCACTCTGGTCCCCAGTCCCAGGGAGAGACCAATGCCCTCCTTGCATCCCACAATCTGAATAATGGCATCCTGGAATCGCAGAATGCTTGAGGTTGGAAAGGTCATCTAGTCACCTGGGGGGGGTGGGTG
>VXAK01005071.1:0-74542 GCA_013399435.1 Arenaria interpres
CAAAATACTCCAGTTTTATTTTAGAATGTATTATAATGAAGGTTTTGTTGAAGGAAAAATATGAAAGAATGATGATGAGGAAATTCAGGAAAAAAAAAGATATGTTAAAGCATCTTGAACACTCATCCTGCATTTTTTAACATACAAAATAGCTTGTCCAAAAGAGGCAGGATGTCATGGGTTTGTGACTGCATACACGTTAAGGAGGGAGTAAGGGTAGAAATCAATTGTTTAGTTTACACAGTATGGAGCATGGTAAGAAAAAAATTACCTATCTCCTTTTTAGCTAAGGTTGTTGGATGGTTTATGTTTGACAAATAATTCAAGTGTAGAAGAAGAAATAAAAAAAATCAATATTTCAGAAATAAAAAATCTCCTAATCCTGTTAGTATGTTAATTTCTATTGGAACACACACACACACACAATATCAAAAATCCATCAAAAATCTACTGCAAATCTGGATGAAAAAAAATATACCCACTAATAAAATAGAAGGTCTTTCTTATATGCAACAAACAGGCTTACTTTGCTCTAAAGTGATTAAAATAATAAACAGGAAGCCCTATCTTGCAGAAGGCTAGAATAATCAGAAAAGTGTCAGCAATCTGAGATTCTAAGATAGTCCTGATGGAATAAATATATCATCAGTATAAGGGAAGCTTTTAAATTGTTGACATATTCTTTAAATGTCAGGTTGGTGAGTGCATGATAGTTTTATTTAGTAGTCTAGTCCCCATTCTATTTGTTATTCATACATGGTTTACAAGTCAGCAGAGTGTTTTTTGAATTTCTAGTAACTCAGACACCAATTAATGACCCAATAGTATAATCCTAATGCACTCTTTCAAGCCAATTAGTTCTCATATTTATTGCAATTCTATATTATAATGTGAAAAGTTGATTTTGTTGGAATTAGGAGGTCCAGAGATTAAGTATGTCAACTGTAAAATATCTACTAGCAATAAAAAAGTTGGTTGCTTTGGTAAATAAAAGTGAAGCCACAGAAAATAGGTTTTATTGCAACTTTGCTCAACCTCAAAACTTCAAGCCTCAAAATGAGGCTTGTATTTTCCATGTCTCTGTAGCAAAAATAAAGGAGAATGAAATACCACATGAAAATTATAGAAATGAAAGGAATGTTCATGTAATTATCCTTATCTTGGAAGTATTCCTAAAGAATGGCACCTGATAATAACATTATTTGGAAAGACAAAATAAAACTGTTATTATTACAATTACACATTGTTGCATAATAGACTCTAAATCTGCAAAGAACTCAGTATGAGTTTTAGTTTGCAAACCAGGAAGCGTAATACACTTAAAGATCTTTTTCATGGTTTAAGTAACACAAAAGGAGTTTGAAATTGGCAGGAACAGCTCTGAGCATTGTTACAGGTAGAAATGCAAATGTCTAGTTAACATTTTGGTCAAAGAAGAGGGTCAAGGGCTAAAAAACTTCCCAGAAGTGACTGCTATTGAGTTTTGAACACCCAAAATTTCCTAAATCCTGTTTTAGAGTCTGAAATTATTTCTTCCAGTTCCAAATCCTGGGTTCGGTTGTCACTTTTGAAAACAAAAGTATGCCATGAAAAGAGCTTCAACCAAAAGGCACTGCATTGCCATTTTACAGAAGAATTCCTCTGATTTACACAAGGCATTTTTTCAAATATATACTTATATGTATACTTAAATATACACAAATTGTGCTTGCAGATGAGGACTCAGATACCTCCTACCAGGCACTAGACCTACGTGGAGTATACTCTTGTGCTAGTATCTCTTTGCAATCCGTGCAGAACAGCCATTTTCAGAGACAATGTGATACTATCTCTGCAGTTCCTGCCTGTCTCCATTGATAAAACTGTCTATATTCCCAAAATGAGCATTCTACTCCTACCTGGAGCAGAAGAAATAGAGTTTGAAACAGCTGAAAGACTAAATGATCAATCTACAAAAAAATTATTTTTCTCAGATTAAATATTTTTAAATTACTCTTCATCAAAATGGGTCCTTTCACTGACTTCATAACACTTTAATAAAAAGTGATCTAAGTTGATTCATCTATGATAATAAATTCTTAAGAATGGAGTTTGGAGGAAGGATTTTAAAGCATATTTGTATCTGCAGCCAGACATAATTACAAGATAAATCCCTTTCTTATCAGTGCACTTATGGAAGAGATAGTAAAATTGTTCTCCCTTGGCTTCAAAATATAAGACTCTTCCCCTCCAGTCCAGGTGAAGTTGGCTCAATAACAGCATCAAAACCCTCTTTCTTTTCTATAACTGCACCAAACCAGCACCTGAATCCTAAATTCTGAATCCTAAAATTGCCCCCAGATAGTTAGTGCAGGTATTACAGCATTCTTGTACAGATTTCCTCAGACAGAAAAATGATCAAAAATTCTCTATTTCCTGCATTTGTGAAGAAAGAAACATGTATTTTCCTGAGAAACTCATATCACAGTCTTTTCTTGCTTTAAGATCAAAAGGGTGTTTAAGTTTCCACAAATGGACAAACCAAGATTTCTTTATCATAATTATCAGAAGTTAGGAAGATATTAATGTGGACAAAACTCAATGCATGCTTTTATTTAGAGAAAGCATACAATGAGGAGCTGAAACACTCACAAAGCCACATTGTTTAGAAGCCAAATAAATATCAGTGAAGAATATTATTCTGTAGTTTAAGTGAAGAAATAAAACGAGAAGAGAATTTAGCTGGGTGGAATTTAATTACCTGAACTGGAATTTAGTAGGGCTAACACCCCTACTGATTCTATATTTCTGCAATCAGTTACTGTAACAACCTGTATTTGCATATTTCTCAAATAACAGAAGAACAGTTAGAGGCAAATGTTGTTTCTGCCAGTATAATGCACTGAACCAATATTATTTTTGCTGCTTGTATGTGCTTTTGATTGCTGTGCTGTCTTACAATGGAGCTTGGAAATTAATTTCTAAGACACAGAAACAGTGGTTGGTATTTATCAACTTTAGATTTATATCTTCTAGTCAACCCAGGTGGAAAATTGGGTGAAATGCAAGACTTCATTGAGCAACCAGATGCTGCCTCTCTGCTGAGCTGTCCTAGGTCAATAAATTACACAAAACTCCATATTTCCTTAGCAACAGGAAATGGCATAATCTTTTAACAAATCACAAAGCAAGCAATTGATCACTTTTTTTTTTTTTCTTTTTATAAGAATAGGAATAATTTGGGGCCTGTATATTTTAACATTTTGCTCTGCCAGAAAAAATAAAAAACTTTGAAATATCAATCCATTGTTCTACATCAATTGTAAAGCAGAAATAAGTTACCTTCCTCTGTCATGTCTTATATTGGTCAGAGTTAGTCAAGATGAAGGTTACATTGATCCTATGTCTCCGGTAGATCATTCTGTCAGATAAACCTTACTAATATTGAAACATGAGCTCAGAAAGGGAAAAAAAATATCCAATGGACCTAATGCTATTTCTCTAACTCACCCAATCCTTCTATATGTTTAGTATCTATATTTTAACAATGCTAAAGGCCAGGACTAACCTTGTGTTATGTGGTTCTCCATGCATCATCAGAGGTTGCCACTTCTCTGAAGGACTTGTGAAAACAGAGGACAGAGAATGGGATGAAAAGTCGGTAGAGGCGCTGCCATGTGTTCAGGTTGACAGAAGAGTTTGGTAGTCACAGGCAGGTACTGGATGACCAGCCTGACAGCTCATGGGAATTTATGTGAAGTTCCTGGCACAATGTTGTTTAACCATCCTCATACAGAAGAGCAGTCCATTTAAAGGAAAAAAATAACTCTCAGTCATCTTTCCCTATACCTACTTTATTTCCAGCAGTTTGTTTCCAATTGTTTGTTTGAGGAAGGTTTAACATTAGTCTGTTTATGTGGCTACATTGCTTAAGTCTAAATAAAACTTAAAGTAAAATCTTAGCTGAAGTGCCAAAGAGGGATTGCTCAGCACATTTGCACATGGAAATGTGAAATTTAGTTTTTCCTTCTTCTAAATACCAAGCCCTCTCTGATCATTTGACGCAATACATGCCAAACAAGAAGTACACCTAAGGGAAAGCACTTTGGTTTTAAACATTAATAAAAGAAAACAGTTGTTTTAATTCCTGAAAAATTTTATGTAAAAGAAGGACACTTTGTGAGTTTTGTGTGTAGATTCAGAGCCTCAGAACTGACCAATCATTGCCAGGATTCATTAGAAATTGTGTGGTTTTGGCAAAAAAATCTCCCAATAGGCCTGATTTGAGACAGGACAAAGACAGCCTGGATGCTAGAGGCAGACATTTTCATAGACCTCAGTGGCCCGGAGCATCCCTCAAAAAAGGAAAAGTAGCTTGGGCATCTGACACAACTACAGACTGACCCATCTCCTTCCCAGCCATGCCAAGCAGCGTTGTTATGGAGCTGCTAGGAGCCTGAGGAAGGGGATGACAGTGACTTTCCCAAGCTTTGAAAAGAGGTGAGCAGACACAATGGCATGCTATGTTTTCTAGGAATCCAAAGTTCACCTTTTCTTGTTAACCGTCATTTGGGGTTTTTTTTAGGTAAAGATGAATGCATCCCAGCCATAAGCACACAGGTAATTAAAACCAATAAGTAACTTTCAGAGAAGATGTCATGGGATATACTTTCTCCACCCTGTTACAGTAATTGTAACATTATACTGTTACAGTAAAATGCAATCTTCTCATAGACATGTAGAAAAGATAATATTTGGTTTTTTTAATAAAAAAGAGAGAGTGAAGGAGTTTCAGTGGTTTTAAAAAATCAGAGATAATTTTATTGGGAAGTGGTGGTGGGGGTTTTTAGTATCCCCAGACTTGTCTCCATTAAAATCTATGTCTGCATACAAAATCAAGCATGGATTAAAAGAGAAGTCAAATTAAACTTCAAATGGTATGGTTCAAGTAGCACTAATCTTCCTGGGTGTAGGGGAATACCCTATTCCTGTGCAGTTGACCACATGAATACTCACTATCTCTTTCAGATTTATTTTCCATGATAGTTATTATTTTTTTAAAATCACATCAAATTTCATTTTTATTGCTGTTTATTTTTCATCTATGTTTGACTGAAAACAAATGTCAAATATCATTACTTTTTGGAAAAATTATTGCTTCAGATTTTTGACCACTTCCATGGACATCTCATCAGTTGCCACTAATAACCTGTCCTAAAATGAATAGATCACGAATATACTAGCAGCTTGAAGCAAGTACGTAATACTTGTTTAAAGAATATGACCAGGACAGGATCATAATGTTGGGTCTTCATCACAGTGATAGGTAGATATAGACGAAATATAAAAATGTATTCTTGAAAATTAAAAAAAAAACTAAACAAAAAACCCCCAAAACTTTGTGAATAAACAGCAAGAAACTTATTAGAGAACTTAAGATTTTTTTTCTGCACGGTATTGAAAGAAAATGCATCTATCCAAGGATCAGAGGCTACATTGTCCAGACTAACTGCCTGATTTGTGATTCATTAAAAATCAGATTGGATCCTTACAGTTGCATAAATCCATTATTATTACTAGTAATGCCAATCAATTAAAATACAATTGCCTCACCAGGACCTGGCTGCAGTAGTATCAAACAAGCCAAAATTAGAGCTCAGGTGGCTCTTTAAATTCCAGGCCCAGAACAAAACTGGATGTTATTAAGCCTAAATAGTTATTACCAATAGAGTATATTGCTAGCAAGATCCCTGTCACAAGAAAATACTGTGGCAAATGGCATTAATTGATATCTCAGATTGCTGTGTGAGCAGAATGGTGAAAGGTTGATCAGGCATGGACATGTTAGTTTCTCCACCCTCTGAGGAGAATTACAGCCATAATGTATAAAAAAAGAGGGTTGATGGCATCAAACTGCAGTAACACAGAATAGTATTCTGAAAACAGCGAAACGCTGTCACATTTCCAAAGGAGAGGAACTCATTATCACAGATCTTTTATCCTGATTGAATAAGTTTACCCTACAAACATTTCAACTAACATGATTGTATATATTCCATAAAGTGATAATCAAAGTGTGGGAAAGGATCATCATGTTACTCGCAAGGAATTCTACCAAATTACATTTATGAGGACCGTTTCCCCCAGAACAATTAATGTAAATGCGTTGCTGTCAACCTGAGTAAGCATTGCACGATCTAACTCCCAAAATCGGAAGAATTTACGTTAATTCTTTCACTGTTAAGCCACTCAAATAAAAGTCCACTTCACTAAATCTAATTTTAATCTTTGTCATTGCCCTAGTAGTTAATTATTCAATGTCTGGTAGACACATGTCTTGGCTCAGTGTATATCTTCTTGCATGTAAATCAGTATTTCACAAACGCACCATGCTAGTATTTGAAAATTACATGGCCATCCATCAGGAATCAAATGAGATTTTCTCAATCTCTGAAGGAAGAGCAAACAGACAGAAAAGATGATCTGAGAACTGCATGGCACAGCGCAGGGACTGCACTGTACGCAGGGGAATTTTAACCTCCTGCACAGTGGATGGCTTGAGAAACTTGTGAAAACGTGCCTTCTGATTTACCATAATTTCAAGTATTATTCAGTCAAGCCTGTAAAACTTGCAGCAAGTCTGCCTGGAGAACTGAGCAGAAATTTCTTTCCGCAAAGCTAGATCTCCAGCATACAAATCATGCTTCTGCCTCATGGCTGATGCACGGACACTCGGGTGGCTGTCCCAACACGCACACGCACCACAGAGTGAGTCAGAGTATATTAGCCCAGGTAGGTGTTCCTACACCTTGTGTGCCACCAAACAAGGAAGGTGGTGTAAAACAAGAACTTCACTGTGTATTTTCCCTTCCAGTTCCATTCGTGATTCTGTGGTTCTGTGATCTCTTGCATCGTAGAACCGGTTTTGTAGAAGGAGGGAGTTTTTCATGGCTGAAGGAGTTGGCACCAGCATCCCTGTAAAAAAAAGGTAAAGAATGGCAGTCCTACCTGTCAGCACATACTTGATGCAGCTGTTTATGAGGTAGGTTCTCATTAAATTAAATTTAAATTAATTTAACTCTTTAAGAGATAGCGTGTCTCAAACCTAATATCACGAGATCTTTTTTGTGTATAAATTCGTATTTTGATTTCTGCTAAGGTAACATATGCCAGTGCTGACTAATGTACATAATGGAGATCATTATATGGCAACCATATTTAATTAAAGAAGGAGAAAATACTCTCTTACTGCTCACAGTATGGTAACGTTAACTGTTCATCTTGTTCAGTTCATCTGTAATCCGCCAATCATATTCCTTCAAGTTGTACCTAAGTCCAGCTTTACCATGACTGACCACACTTTTACTTTTCAATTCTCCATCAGTTGTGGTATAGAACGTTGTCATTAGGAGATATCTACAAAAATATTTATTTAAGACTATCTAAATAACTTTTGAGGACTCTCCACCACCATTCAACCATTCATGGAAATTATAGAGAAAACTTGGTTCTGAATGGATGTCTCAAGTTCTAAATCCCAGCATTCCCACTTCCATTGCTTACAATGGTTAGGGATGGTATAATCAATTGAATACAACAGTGATATCATCTTGACTGGGGGGGATGTCACCCAGCTAAATGCTGAGAAAGTAATTTTAGAAGCCCTTTACAAAGAATGGAAAGCTGAGGCTTGAGCAAGTTGCTTCAAAAAAGGGATCATCCAGGCTGCTTTTCCAAGAATCCCTTCTCAGATATCCGCACCAAGCTTCCTAATGAGAAACAATGATCTACAATAAGCATGTGGCTTTCTAGCCAAAAATTGGGACCTTGAGCAATAACCCAGGGTATCTTAAGAGGTACAATAAAACAGGCAACTAACTGTGCCCCCAGTTAATAGAGCCAACGAAAGTTAGGAAACAATTCATAGTACACTGAAAGAGTTGCTAACAGCTGGTCAAAGTAATTTCAGTCTAAACTCAGTTTGCTTTAATGAGTGATTTGACAGCTCAGTAGTGGAAGTTATACTGTAAGTGCTTGAAATCAGATGACATGAAACACATTTTACAGACAGGAACACAACAGTCTTGGATTTCAACTTGAACGGGGAAATAATTTTAAACCAGGAAAGATCTCTTCTAAGTCTTTTCTCAATTAAGAGTACTCAGTTAGGTTTTATTTCTTTATTCTAAGTAGACAGTGATGCATAACAAAAAAGCTTATAATTTAATCAGAATTAGGAAACTCTACGGAAATACGGTGTTCAGTTATTCACCTTTCTTAATAATTTGGGATTAAACCTGATTACTTAAAACCTGATTAATTAATAAATTTGGAATCTGTCAAAAGCCTGTGTCATTTTGTGGTTATACTTAAATTATATATCAATATCTTTGCTTGCATGTATATTTATATTTTCTATCTATATAAATATATTTTCTACTTATAAAAGAGTATTTTCTATTTTTCTTATATTCTCATTCTGCCAGGAAAATCCGGTCCAGTAAACCAAGCTGAATTTTTTTTCCAGTTACATGATTTTAATAAAATTTGAAGATTAACATTTTTAGATTATAGATTAACGTTTATAAATATGTGGATTTTACCCAAAATTTCTCTACTCGAAACTCTTAGAAAATCCTTTTTGCCATGTTTAGCACCCTTGAATAAGTGACTAAAAAATCCACATTCTTTTTCCACAGATAAACTAAACTTCTTTATTTTTTATTTTTTATTTTAATGGAAAAGTTTTGATAGCACACTCTTGTCCCTCCATTGCACCAAAGCAGTTTGTTGTGACCTACATCATTTAGGTTATTAGGAGCTATTTGGGCTGCTGTCACTGGTTTTTGTTCCAGCAGTTTTCATTTTTCTTTTAAATCGCTGTATGATATAAGTAGCTTTAAATTCAAAAGCAGCAGTAGTATCTGAATCCCATTTGTTTTTCTCTCAAGTGACACTTGAGCAACAGTCAGTAACCTCAAAAAAAATTAGCCACACAAGAAGCATCTTTGGTGCTGATCGAACAACAATCTTTATATCTGACTTTTCTTTTTAAAAAATATCTCTCACCGAGACCATTTTCCCTGGAGTCAAGTTTTAGATGAATTGGACTATAACATACAAGTATCAAGGAATGAGTCTGCAATCAAAAAGAAAATAGAAATTACATGATCTCTCTCTTCATAATGGAGTCTAACAGCTACTTGATTCAACACAGAGCATGGTATCTTGGCAGCAGACTTTCTACCTAATTTTCTACACTATTTATAAATTGAGTATAATGAGGAAAATAACTATATATAACAAGCTTTCTGCAGTTTAAAATTGGAAATGTCTCAATCATTTCTAGCCACCTACACTCATTAATTTTGGTGATTGGCATGGGTGAGACCAAGAACCACAGTAGCTGAATCTTCACCAGGAAAAAAATAGTATATACCCTCAACCCGGTGTAAGTTTCACTTTATCAAATGTTTCTTTAAAGTGAGGTAGTTATGTAGGCTTCCACTGCAGGAAATGGGAGAAAATAAATTCTTCCAGTGTCTAACATAGCTCAGCCTAAATGGGCCAAGTGTACCACACCCCTACAGTGTCTATTCCTCTCCATTGACTACAAAGGATGGTGTACTCGTTTTGGCTGGGATAGAGTTAATTTTCCTGATAGTAGCTTGTATAATTGCCATACTTTGGATTTGTGACCAATAAGCAGTGCGTACACAGTGTCAAGGCCTCTTTTGCTCCTCACACTGCCACGCCAGTGAGTGGGCTGGAGGCGCACGAAGAGTTGGGAGGGGACACAGCCAGGACAGCTGACCCCAGCTGACCAAAGAGCTATCCCATACCACATGACATAGAACTCAGCAATGAAAGCAGGGGAAAGAAGAAGGAAGGGGGAATATTTGGTCCCAAGTAACCATTATGGAGCCTTGCTTTCCTGGGGATGGCTGAACATCTGCCAGCCAGTGGGAAGCAGTGAATGATTTCCTGGTTTTGCTTTGCTTGTGTGCGTAGTTATTTACTTTACCTATTTAACAGTCTGTATCTCAGCCTGCGAGTTTTCTCACTTTTGCCCTTACGGTTCTCTCTTCCATCCTACCCAGCTGTGTGAGGCTGAGCTACTGGAGTTAACCCAGGACAGATGGTCAGTTCATATGCAAATATCTATACAGTAGGCATTAGGAAGTGGATCTATTTGCCCACACATAAGCATCTGATCACTTAAAACACATTAGGGTACCAGAGATGAGTTATTTCAACACATTCATGACATACTATAGCTTTTGCCTCTTCACTTAGCCCACTCTGCAAGTTGGGATAAGATTCAATATCCATCACAGAGATTGAGCCTGAGTTACTCACAGAGATTTCTTCTACAGTCAGTGAGGAGAGGCACTGGTAGAGGGCACTTTATCCAACCTACCTTCAAGAATTTTCCTGATGGAATAAATCTGTCTTGGTAAAGGCTGCTTTTCCCACACCTTACAAAAAGCACTTACCAGTCTAGTTTTAGAACTAGCCAAAGTATTTCAGTGCAAAATTGTTATTGTAAAATCAGTTGATTATATGTCTTTTAATTTTTATGAGTGACAAAACAAATCTCCAAATATGCAAGAGGAATACTGGAAAACATAGGATCCACGTTAGCTAGGAATTTCTCCTTGTCTTGCAGTCATTAAACAAAACAGCATGTGGAGAGTTTCAGCACTCAGATGAAAAAGACGTTCAAGGACCAAAGGGTGATTATGCCTAAGATAATGATGTGGAGGACGAGGGCATTAGCTAAATTCACATTCATGCTTTAATAATTGCTTAGATTATCCAGTTCACAAGTGACTTGGAGTTAATAACAGTCAGGTCAGCTGATTAATAGCAGTGCTTTTAATTTTACCAATGTTGTTCTTTGCCAACCCATTTTTATTCAAAGCGGCGTCACCCAAGTGACATTGCTCTTCTATTCTTTATAGTAATTTCTAAAATTTTATACAGATGAGTAAATATTACAAAGGAAAGAAACTAGCTACAAAGGCATTAGCGAGAAAAACAGTTTCTTTCTTCAAGAAATTGAAAATTTAAAAAGTGAGAAGTAGGGATTTCTGTACAGAAAGGGGATAGACATTGAAAAATACATGGGGTTGTGGTTTTGGTTTGGGGGGTTTTTTCTTGTTTTTTCTTGGTTTTTTTTGGTTTTTTTGGCATTTTTTTTTCTTTTTTTCTTTTTTTGTTTGTTTCATCCCTGAGGCTACATTTTTGCAATTTGCAATGTCCCAGATCCAGTATGTATTTTTATTCATTCAATTCCATCTCTTTTCCCTGTGACACATGAGTTCCTACCAAGCTGCACAGAAGGACAATAGGTTTTCCAGCAGCATCTACTTTCCAGCCAATTTCTTAAAGAAATGCTGTGTCCATGGACAAAAAAAGAACCTGTGATCACCACATGCACCCAGGGCTGCATGTCCTACAGTGAATATGGATGAAATTGAGTGCTGGAATATGCAGGAAAGGGAGTTATACCAGTTCCCAAGGCTCTCACAGCAGAGTTTTAACAATGCCTCAAAGACTGCAATATTCCATTCTGGGTGGAATGGCTATTGGATTGTATCCTGCCCAATAAAAACAAAAACATTATTAATACAAACTAATAAAAAAGAAAGATTTTTATTTAATTCTTGTTTTAGAGAAAAGTGGAAAAGAAAGAGAAAGGGCAGGGACTTCTGCATTGGAAACACCTAATGACACTGCTGAATCAATATCTAAAGAAGACCCCAGTACTATAACGAGGATGTGGTGTGAAGAACAGAATAAACATAGAACAAGAACAAGGGGGTTTGCTGGCCCTCTGAGCTGGAGTAAATTGTGTGTTCTCTACCGGTGGACTAACCAGCATAATAGCAAGAAAATATTTTATACATTAGAAAGGTGGAGAAAATATATTTTTAAAAGTATGAAATAATTTATATAACTTTTCCTGCTCTTGACTTTCCCATTATAGCGGCTTTTTAATAGAATAATTTATTTTGAAACATTTATTCAAACACTACAAATTGATGTATAAATTGACTTTTGTCAGGAGAGTATAATTACATGGCAGAAAATCTTGTATAATTATATTATTCAATCCAGTTCAGCACATAGTTTTACAACAGACGTAATGTGAGCACAATCAGAATTACATCTCCTATTCTCTGTTCTAAACTAATTATAACATTTTTTAGTTTTTAATAACAGCATGATGTGGTAATGCTGCTAGACGACAATTCATACAAGCAAAAGACTAATACACTAGGACAGTAAGAATTATGGGAAAAGACAAGTCTGTGAATGAATAAAAATTTTTGCAAAAAAATACAATAGAACAAATGGCAGCTGTCTGTGGATTTTTATAACTGTGTTCTGGATTTTTCATGGGGAATAATAAGGCTGTCATTGCCTCCTGCAACTGGACATGGTGTAGGGATGTGTGTGGGTGAACTCTACTTCTCTGCCAGGTTACAAGGAGGCATACTGTCCTGCCCTCTTTCTTTCCTGGTTGGAGCAAAAATTCTTTTTTTTTTTGTTCCTCCTACACAATGTGAATCCAAAGAGAAAACATACCACTGATATGTTGAAATGTATACCAATGGACCAAGTGGAAAAGAGTGATGGGAGCAAAGGTAAGAGGAAAAAAAGAAAAAAAAAGTGGAGAAAAGTAAAACCTTTTCACCCTCTCCGATGTGGCCCATGTTTTCCTTCCTCCTGAGCACCACCTGCTTCCCCATGCAGCGTGTCAGAGAAAAAGCTGTGCCCTTTACAGTTCTCTGCCACCATCAACATAGTGTCCACATCTGGTATTTTCTCCATTTACCCAGAGTCACTAGAGAAGTGGAGGTGTGACACTGAGTCTTTCCTCAGCATAGGGCTTGTTGGACTGGCCCTGAATGAGGAATGGAGATATTTCCGTATCTCTAGTAGGGTAGGGATCTTATCTGGTGGGATATGGGAGATGGCTGTATGGTGCCACTGGGTGTTTCTCGATCACTTAAGAACACACAAAAAGCTATGAAGAGTAAAAGTAAAGATTTGTGTAGTCCAGTCAGATTCCTAAAGGAAAGCATAAGGACAAGATATTCCGGTGTAACCTTTGAAACCACTAGCAATTCTGAATTGAATATGCTTACAATTCAACTTTCAAAATACTATGAGTGACTTCCATAATATACTAGGTGAATAAATGCATTTCTTTTTCTGTTCTTTAGGAAGTGCCTAATTTCTCTGAGTATTTAATAACAACAATTACCAAAAAAAAAAGTTATTTTCCACAGAATTATGGCTAGTACTGAGACTCATAAAACTCCAAGACAGCAACAGCTGAATTTCTTCATCATCCTTTCCTACCTCCTAACTCACATAAAGGGAGAGGGCTCTTATTGTGCAAACCCTCATTCCAAATTAACTGCTTGTAATGGATCTGTTATAGTTTGATTACTAGTAATAGAAGAGAAGAGTCACACAAGAACATACACATGAATAACTAGTATCCTTCCATGTAAGATGAAACTGCTGCTTATTGAAAACAGGGAGCCTAAGGAATGATTTCCCATTCAGTTTACTCCACAACTCCACTGCTTTTTTCTTCCTGGTAATCCTTTAAGATGAATATGACTATGATTCATACTCTTTAATTGGATGAGCAATTAGAAGTTTGAGCATTCATCTTTATTTATCTGAACTCTGCAAAACTGGCCTGGGATTTGCTAGAGAACTGAATGTCTTGGGAAGTTTCCTATCATCACTTGGGCATGCATATTACTGATTCATGGGTGTCTCCTGAGGGGTTTTTTTTTGAGATTCTGATGCTCGGATTTATTCATATTTGGAAAAGGAATAATTTTAAAGTTAGTTTAAAATTCATGGGAATTAGAAATGAAATGAAAAAGGAGGATAATAGGCCAGCATGAGGCTTTTAATTAATCTTTGTCTTACCCTGGGATGTGGAAAATGTCAATTTGTGCTAGTTCCATGAAGGATTAAGACCAGTAATATGTACAGCCCATTTAGCTTTGAAATAAAGCATAAAGAAAATAAAAATGAGAACTTTTGATTCAATGTGACACTGAAGGGAAAGAGAATTAAACAGCTATTAAAAGGAGCTGGCTCAATTACCACCATTGGAGGTGACCCTAACAAAATACAGCTGGTTTTACCAGGCACCATTTATATCCGCAAGCCACATTCATAGCAAGGTTTGCCAAAATGAGAATTCAAACAAATCTTCTGTGTACTGCTGTACCATCCAGAGCATCCCATTTGTTCCACTGAAATGTCAAAAAAAGATTGAGTGAGAAGCCAAATGAGTTAAATGAGGAGATTTTGGCTTTGTGTCATCCATAGTCGATACCTCATACCCCTCTGTATAGATCTGGCTATACACAGGAGAAGGAAACTGGGACTAAATGTACAAGATCTATAGTTTACAAGGACCTAGCAGTAAATTGGGTTCAGACTGTGGGCAGGGAGCTACCTTTGAGATTGTATGTGAAGGGAGTCATGCCCCAGGTCCAGAAAGATCTTTGTGCTCCTCTTAGCCAAATTTTCCCTATTTCCTTGGTGTAGTCATTAGAGAAATTTGGTAATCTGTAAAGAACTAGTAAATTTTTGAAGGGATTAAGACATTAGGCAGAAACTTTATTATTATCAATAATAAAAAACTAACTGATATGGGGAAAAGAATCTGAAATAGGATTTAACCCATCAGCATGTGGATCTAGTCTATCTGTGGTCCTTCAGTCTTAAACCCAAGCCTTCCTTTTGAATCCTCTACAAATTCACTTATCGCAACCTTTCACTTTTTCAGTAAGTTACTTCACTTCCTCTTTTCAGGAACTTGGGCGCTAAACTGCATGAAACAGGCAATAGAGGGAAAACTCTTTCTAAAAGTAAATGATAACTCCCTCTACCTCTCAGCTACTAACTTTCCAAACAAATTATGCAGACCTGACTTTCATGCACTTCAGACTCTCCCAACCCATACCTAAATTGCCAGCAAATTCACTCTTACACCCAAAAGACATTAGACTACAAGACAGTGCAGGAGAAACACTTGGGAAAGAAATAACTGAAAACTTTAGAGAGAGTATAATGGTATCAAGAAATATCCTGTTTTGGAAAAATGAAATTTGAAAAGTTCCCTCCTCTTTCTCTCCCTCCCTTCTGTTTGAACAGCACCTTCCACCATCCCAAGATTACCTGTGCACATCCTCTTAACTGTAAGGAAAATTTCTGGCTGCAGAAATGACAGAATCAAAATCTAAATAGGACTTAATAGAATTAATCTCACAAATACAGTATTGCTGTTAGTTTCTTTAGACATATTACCATCCTCTTTTTATTTTTTTTTTTCCTAGATGTGCAAAGTGAAGCCACTCTTTATGGGTTATTCAAATGGTCAGGTGGTCTTGGGCAGCTTTTGTATGCATTTTCCCTTTAACATTTCCAGTAATCAGTACCTTTTTTTTTTTAAATACCATCTTCATTCACTAATGAAGTTATTAGAAATGTCAAATAGCAAAGAAGGTAAGAGGGGAACCACAAGTAATCAAATATGTTATACAGCATAGAAGACTGATTTGAAACTTGAAAAATATCAGAAGAAAATGGATCCGGGTGTAGAAGAAGAATGAATATATTGAAAGTTTAGTAGGAAGTAGAAAAATTGAACAGTGGCATGGATGATCACTAGACAAGGGTGACAAAAACTGTTTATAGGGATGTGCAGAAGGTAAAAGGCCATCTCACACTTCTCTGATAGCCCTGCTCTGGGGACACTCAGGAGTAATTGCAGCTAATTGGAGCAAGAACTGTATTCTTACTAATTTCCTGCACAATCTGAAAAAAGCTGTTTGACTACAAAAGGCTGGTCAAGGTCATGGAGGAGGAATCCATCAGAATGATGAAGCAGCAAGGTACCAACTCTTACTCAGGAACTACTACAGCAGCAATTGACTGGAGGCCAGGAGAGTGCTCAGAGAAAGTATTATATAGGATCGCCTTTCTCTGTACAAGATACTAACCTACACGCTTCTTTGGTCCAACTCACCTGCACCCGTATGTTAGTATTTATTTTAGCACTGAAAACAATACTGTAATGTATTTGAGCAAAATAGATGTAGAGCTTTTCTTGTAGATCTAGTAACTGGGACTTGCTCTTTTTTACAACCTCTTGTATATAGTATAAAATTGTTTATTATATATTTGATATATTTTCATGGTACTTCAATAAAGGATTAATTTATTTTGTTGTGATGTTCCTTCAGCTCTTATTTGCAAATTTATATGCATTCTTGAAATATATAGTCATGTATAATTTGTGTTTTCTTTTTTCTTTTCTTTTTTTCCCAGCCTACTCATCAATTCAATAAACATTTAGGGACAATATTGCCTCCACATGCATTTAGCTCCACTGGGCTGTGCATTTGAGCATCCACTTTGACAGAAACATTGCAAATTGGTAATAGACTTATAAACCACGACTGCACTTGAGAAGATGGAACACTCAAGACGTTTAAGGTTAAAAAAACCTCTATCAGTTCTTCCCCTTTCTTAATAAAGATGTCTCCCCAGTAGAAATTAAGAAAAAAAAAAAAAAAAAGAGAGAGAAAAAAAAAACAGGGGAAAAAAAGAGAAAAAGAGAGCTACATTTTTTTGTCCTAAGAAGCCTTGGAATCTTAATAATTTGAATGTTATTTTTAAATGTGCATACTCAGGTCATAGTGTGATACCTGCAGGAAGTCAGGTGGTATTTTAATCTCAGATAAAGCTGTTGACATCTGTAGAGACATTTAAATAGCTACTACTCAGCATGGGTAAGGACAATCTGGTACAAAGAAGTGATATACATATAGTGGAAAAGAAGGTATTTCATGCGAAAATGGAGATGTAGAAGTGGGCAGGGATTCAGGAAACAGTTCTATTGTTCTTAGTGAGGCTTTAGGGCAGAAATTTCCATCTCACTTCTGCTTGTGACTCCACTTTCAGTAAAACAAAAAACATCCTGATTTATTTCAAACTTGAGAGCCATTTAGGTCATGGTCCAACCCTTAATACTGTCTTCTCCAATGCGTTAATATAAGTACCTTTATCCCATACTACACTTCTATTCCACATAAAACCGACTGCACAAACCTAGCACTGCATCTTCAACTCCATTTTTCAAATTGTGCTAGAAATTTAACTGAAGATGAAAGCTTAACTGAACATATGAGAAGAGGCTGAAAGAGATGGTACTGTTCAGCGTGGAGAAGAGAACGCTCAGGTGGATCTTATCCCTGTGCATAAATACCTGATGAGAAGGAATGAAGGAAGAGGAGCCAGACTCTTTCCAGAAGTGCCTGCTGACAGGACAAGGGGTAATAGGCACAAATTAAAACACATTAAATTCTATCTGAACACAAAAAAAACCCCCACTTTTGAACTGCAAGCATACTCAAACACTGGAAGAGGTTGTGCAGAGAGACTGTGCAGTCTCTGTTGGAGATTTTCAAAGCCTGACCTGATATGGTCCCAGACAACCTGTTCTAGCTTATCTGTTAGATGTTATCTCATCTGTTAGATGAGCTAGACTAGATGATCTCGAGAGGTGCCTTGCAAACTGTTGTAGTTTAACTCTGGCCGGCAGCTAAGCCCCACAGAGCCACCCACCTCCCACAGTGAGATCGGGGAAAGAATCATAAGTATGGTTGGAAGTAAAGATAAAGTGTAATAGGTAAAGAAAAAGTTTTATGCACAACTAAAGCAAAATAAGGAATTCATTCACTATTTCCTATTGGCAGGCAGTTGTTTAACCATTTCCAGGAAAGCACGCCTTCATCATGTGTAATAATAACTTGGGAAAATGAATGCCATAATTCCAAATGTCCCTCCTTTCCCCCAGTTTTTATTGCTGGGCACAACATCATCTGGTATGGGATATCCCTTTGTCCTGTTGGAGTCAGCTGTCCCCCTATTGCACACTCCCAATCTATTCCCTGGGGAGGCAGACTGAGAAAGAGAGGTATGCAAACACTGTTCAGCAAAAGTTAGAACATTATGGTGTTTACATTACTGTTTTGGTCAGGAATCCAAAATATAGCATGACATGAGCTCCTGTGAAGAATATTAACGCTATCCCAGCCAGACCCAGTATATAGTCTCAATGATTCTGTGATTACCATAGTGTATACACTCCCCTCTCTATATAGAAAGGTTATATGAAGGTCTTCTTTGTAGTATCCATTTCATCCAAAAGCATGAAATAAGGTATTTACTGCAAGGCTTCTTACTCTATAGATTAACACCAGCAAGAGGTTGTTGTCAGTTAAGGTAAACAATTAAACACATGCCTAACAACAAATTTCAGGTCAATTTTTCAAAGCACAATCAAGTTTTAAAAATTAGGAGAAATTTCTAGGGTAAGAATAAACAATATGAATGAGAGTAAATACATTCATCAGTGTATAATTTCTGTGACTGCAGAGCTCAGATTTCATGCAGGTATGTCTAAACTTGCACACGTATTCAGCCACCTGCATAATCTGAAAGATATTTCACTGCAGAAAATTCACTGCACAAAAGTTTGAAATGAGAAAAGGATAACCCAGTTACATATCTTTTTCTCCATACTTTCTCTAATGATTAATATTCTCTCACTAAAGGAGAGATACTTGCCAAGAGCTACCACATTGAACAATGTGCGGACTCCCTTTATAACAACTGAAGAGGGGGAACAGGTTGGTCATTAGAGTGAATAAGACCTTCATTGATTTTAATTGAATCCTATTGATTTGTATAGAAGATAATTAGTTTGAATTGACTTTTATTGATTTGTGCCTAATTGGACTCAATTAAAACCCAGTGATTTGCATTGAACAAACTAAATTGCACTGACTAATTGGACTGAACTGAAACTCATTGAAGTGAAGAGTGTTCAGCGAAATGAGCAAAAAGCTAGCTATTGCTTTTAATAAGACTCCTACGCTGCTGATGAGCGCCTGCTGAAATCTGAGCAAATCCAGAAAAATAGGATTATTAAAGACCCGCTCTGAATAGGAGAGGGTTGTTTGCACATGACTTGTGATTATCTTCAGCTGTTGGTTTATTTCACTTATATTTTTTTTCCTCTTGCCTAAGGGTCTTGCCTCAGTGCCAAAAAGCAGGAATTCAATTTTATGACTTTGAAGAGTGTTGTAACAGAGCCAGAGGACAGCAAGAGATGCAGCCTCTGATAAATCTATCTCACAGATGTAAGCCACTTCATGGACGTCATCAGGAACTAATCCAACCAAAGAGGGGTATTATTAAAGGATCCAGACAGGACCTGTAGACACCTATTGTGCTTTCTCCATTTTGCAGATGGTTCACTACTCATAGAAATAGTACCATCAGTGCCTTGCAGGATAGCTCAATAGAGCTTTGGTACCCCTGTCCAGTGGACAGGTTACCAGATGCAGCTGGAGCATGATGAATCCTATAGGCAATTTTATTGGGTTTTTAAATTCCTTTAATATGTTTTTAATTAGGATCACCAGCAGAGAGTGGGCATAGCAGCCTCCACCAGAAATCAGTGATTTCTTTGCTTCTTGACACTTTAGAATATATAAAGTTGTCAGTCAAGGCTATGCAGGCTGTGGTTGGAGGGCTGGAGTCAGCCTGAGAAATTCCAGCTTTTGAATGATTTTGAACACACCTTATTTTTCTCAGTGCACGAATGTAGGAGCCACTGCGGCATTAGACATCACCACAATTGTTTCAGGAAGGTGCTTCAAAACAGATAGTTATTCAAACTGTGAAAACCTTGTGGGCCCATGTTTTAGGCCGCAAATCACAAGCTACAGTAGTGGTGGCAGGTTGCACTACGGTCCTCAATCTAGTAGGGGAATAGACAATCCATCAGCTAAAAGACCGTCATTCTCTAACATTTTGAAAGAGAAACGTGGATTGTTGGAAAGGAAGGGACTTCCTGAGCCAGTAAGTCCAGTGCTTTGCTGTCTCAGACATGCATCATGTGATCCTTTTCATAAATCTAATAGTTTCAGCATAAAACTCTAGATTTTTTTTTACCCATATTACTCTTACTGTAATATTTTTTTTGTGTGTCATTTCCTCCATGGGAAATCAACTTCAAGATTTTAGAATCTGTCTATTCATAGCTACTTTGCAGTATCTATGTAAAAACATTGTCCTTTAACAGTAGTTGTCTCTCACTAATGTTTACTCCCCTGGCATGTTTATAGATCACAATTATATATCTTGACAGACTTTGTTTTATTATGCTAAATAAGCCAAGTTCTTTCAGTACACTCTCATGAGGTATGTTTTTTCATTCCCTATGTACAATCACATGTCTCAATACCTACTCTAGCCTTATTTGATTAATTTTTTGCTTACACTGAACTGTGTTACACAGATACACAGACTGTTAGAAACAAACAAAAAAATTTGTTGGGATTCTGACAGATGGTAATGCCACGAGAACTTAATTTGCCCAAGCAGAATGGTCAGTTGCTGTCTGATGGTGGTGGGAATCTCTGTTGCGAGGGTCCTTGCATCAGTATCTTCACCTGAATCAAGAAAGGTGTCCCAAACCACTGCTTTGCTCGGTTTGTACAACCCAGGTGGCCAGACTCTGACATGACCACCCCAGCATATACAAAATATTGATACACCTTAAATACATACAAAACATGTCTTGAATGTTTTAACTGTATGCAAAAGACTGTCCTTCACAACCAGTTCTGCAAGAAAACATTTAGATTGTCTATTTACAACTGTAGTATCTATGCACAACGCTCCTGCAGCAGGAACGACATAAGCAAGTCTTCTGGGTAGTTCACGCAGGAGTTTACTCAAGCACTAAATGTACAAATTGGACCTGATGCAGCAGGAGTTGACTCAGGTGGAATTTATAGAACTATTTGAAACTCCCATCTGAACAGCTCCTGTAAGAATCAGTCTAGTCTGGGTCACTCACCTAGTTTTGACTTTTCTTATTGTCTCAAGGCAGCCCATTTTCCTATCTATACAGATGCTTTTCCGAGAACCTCTTGGACCACGCTGTTGAGTAAAACTGTAAGTATGCTGGCTGTGCGCACAGACACAGCTCTGATACACAGCTTCTCCACTGTTATAACTAAAGAACAAACTTGATTTTCATACTTTCAAAATAAACTCACTTATAACTTAAGTCCCATAATTCCTGCCACAAATGCACAGAATATTCCAGCAGAGGTTTTATTGGAAAATGACATGAAGACTTTGGTATTTCTACAGAAATTTTTTCCTCTGATAAAAGGAAGGAACTTCACATTGACCTGTTCTTATTCATATTTTGATGAAATGAATCAGCAGCATTTTTCTCAATCATCTACAGCTAATGAATTAAATAGAAGGAATATTGCTATCACAATTCATGTTCAAGAAACACTTTTTTAAGGAAAGAGATACAAGAGATATCTTGGTCTCCTGAATTGATATATTTCTTGAATAAAATTACTGAATTTTCATAACAGACAACATTAATTTTATTAAAATTGAAGTATTGAGTCCCTTTTTCCAAGTGATTTCTTATTTGAAAATATAGGATAATTATTTATACAGTCTATGACACTGGATCAAAGCAACGATTGTCTGTGCTGAACTTTGTAAGACCATCAACCTTTGAGACTAATTCAAGATTGGAAAAAAACATTACTATCTCAAAAAAGAATCCAGTGATTTAAAGATCTTTTTAATCTAAGGATCATAACAGTCTATTGATGGTATAATACTGGTGAGAAACTGAAAAGTATTTTTCTGTTTTCCAAAGTAGATGTGCTTATGTCACATGGGAAAGATGACAGCAGTTAGTGGACTAGCTGTTGTTAACTTTAGTGTTCATCACTGTTAGTATTTAGTCAATTGCAAAGTGGTTTTTTTGGTTTTTCCCACAGTTCTCAAATGTCTTATTAACACTGCATTTTCATTTATCACTGAATACATTTCTGAATGTATTTGGGCTTTCACCTTACCCCAATGTACCTTACCCTGGAAGGCAGACTTAAGTAGTTAATACATAAAGGATTCATAATTATCATTTGTTTAGTTTGTGTTAATAATGCATGCGCTGATCCAGAGGTCTATTAATTAGGGACAACATAGTTGAGTGTAAATAAGGGTTATCACAAACTTACAGACCTCTTGGACAGTCTCCTGGATTTGATTAACCACCTACTAAGTCTTTACAAACTACTTATGAGTGTATCTTTAATATAACACAAGCATATTTCTAGCACTTTTTTTTTTTTTCTAGGTTTGCTTTCATGGCTATTACTTTGTCATCAATGAATCATTTCAAATATCATTGATTTCTGCTGTAATATAGCAGTGACTTTTTATCCAGCTTTTAGGAGCATCTTGTGCATCACTGCCATTTATCTTCACTATCAGAACCTATGCGGTTACCAGTGTCCTTTATTACACTGATGTAATTGTACACAGATTTGCTCATCACTAGAAAAGTCCTTGCCTTGAGTTGATTTTGCCTCTAAATTAACCATTGTGTATTTCATTCTAATTTCTTAATTTCATGGCTAGATTTTGCCTGTGATTTAAAATTACAGATTATTATTATTATTATTATTATTATTATTATTTATTTGGCATGTAGCTTCCTGTGCTTCACTGAATTTCTTTGATTTGCCTGAAAGAGAGTGTGAGTGTGGAGAGAAATTTAGCCAGTTTTAGTTCAGAAATGCAAGAGAGAAGTCATTTTCATCCAGAGTTATTCCTGTATATAGGATTTGTGTATGATTTTCTAGACTGCTGATTCTCTGTATTGAAAGAAAGCAATTGCAGGCACCTGACCACACACATTAAAGACTGCTGTGCCTTAGAATGAGAGATGAAAGCTTGTGATTTCAAACATATAAAAGCATGGGCACCCTTGAGAAAGCCACAGAAGTTTTGCCAGCACAGTATTATTTGTGCTGTTTAGGTTAGTACATAAGAGCGTCATTACAAAACAAAATAAAACCAAAAGAATCCAAACCATCTCCTGAACCTTCGTTGCCTGGCTGTTTGATGATTCAAGAGCACAGTCTTACAAAACCACACAGAAGAGATCTGGGAGAAAAGAGCTGCATGTTGCCTCTGGAAGGTGATGTCTCATTGCTCACCTTCCAGGAAAAAACAAGCAATGGAGGGAGAGGTGGTCCTGCAAAATCATCTTTGTGCTTAGCAAATGCCATGGAAAGCAATCAGGAGTATTTTTGCTGTTGGTTGCCCTTTTCAATGCAGCACCAAAGACCACTACAGTGAGCAATTACTGGCAGAAGGAATACTCCAAATTAACTGTGGGCACTTCACTGCAGCCAGAGTGCTGTGAAAGTACCATTTTTTTATGTCTCAGTCACAACAAGAACTTCATAAGATTGGGTTATGCTTTGTTTGCTAAACCAACATGCTACTCAATGCCCACCACCCCTTCAGAAAAAGTTATTATCAGGCATCTCAAAATATAGTCTATTGAACCCTAATCCAAAGCTCTTTGAAGCCAATACTGATCTGGGTTTTAATGGGTTTCTATTCAGGCCTAATATTAATCTCTGTAAGCATAGATCCTTTTTGCAAAAACTATTGCTGCCTGTTTACTAATTCTTTTGCACACTTATATCCTCTTCTGGAAATCTAGGAAAAAATAAATACATATTTTGGTTGTATCCTATACCCCTTCTCGTTTTCCATTCATTTTCTAGACTCTTCTTACCTTTCTGGGCAATGTGTTTCATCTCTTTTTCTATAGTTATATAAGGATTCTGACACATTTGTTGCTATGATTATATGAGTGTCAAAAACACAGACTAAAAATCTTACATACTCAAGGTTCTCTCTTTTTCCTTTTCTTCTCTCACTTGACCACTGTCTCATATTGCTTATCCATCATATTTCAGCATAAATTTCTCTCTTTTCCTTCAGATGCACTCTGTCCTCTTTGCATCCTAGAACATTCCCCCAACAAGCAGCTTTCACCTCACCTCCCTTGCTGGGTTTTCATAGCTTCTAATTTGTCCAAATTTTTAGGATCTTATGTCCTCCTAAGACAACCCTCACATGCTCTTTGCCCTTTGTTCCTCTCAGTCCTTGAAAAATCCTTCCTCTTCCTCCAAATAGTATTGGAGTAGAAAATAGAAGAAACCTGAAGCAGTGGTTTCTGCCTCTTCTTTGCCCCCCTGAGGTACAGGAGACTGAAAGAAAGGGGATAAGAGAGAGATCTGCACAAAAGAAAGACAAATCACCGTAGAAGGAGCATCCTGGAAGGCCAGAGGTCCTGTTTGGAGCTCTCAGATGGGGAGAAAAAAATAGAACAATGAAGGCAGGCAACAACTTCTACTGCCTCTTTATGGGGAAGAGAATAGACATCACCTGTCATCATGTCTCATCAGCCCTGCTTTAGCTCTTTGAGTGCCACTACAATCCAAATAAATAAAAGTTGTTACATGTTCTAACTTACGCTGATCAAAAGGAATGATCTTTCATAGCACGTACATGCTAGTCCCTGGAGCACTTAACACATTTAATTTCAGACTATGCTATACTCAGGCACAATTATCTTTTATGTGAAAGAAAAATTCACAAGCTATGTCTATATTATCAATTATTAAACTCAGACAATTAGAAACACATTTAGCAGATCCTGCATGCATCCATTTCAGAGTCCCTGTATACCTGCTTCTACCCAGGGAGAAAAAAAGAGCTGAATTGGAACCTTCATTAAAAGGACAACATGCCTTTAGCATTTTCTTAACCTCTAATTGCAATGTCAACCACTATAACCCCTCAATATAAATTTTTAAAGCATATTTCCTACCCTTTCTTATTACATTTCAGGACACTTGGGAGAGAAAAGATTTCTGTATGTTTCTTCAAAAGAAAAGCATAATAGCTTGGAATTGAATAATGGAAAATTTAAGCTAGATTTTAAAAAGTCTAAAAGATGAACTTTAGTTTATGTTGTCTTCTTGGGTGGGGGGGGTGATCCTTACTTTGCTAATAGATGGGGAAAAAAAATTAAAAAGAAAGCACCTCTGTCTATAAAACCTATGGAATGACATGGAAAGATCTATGGCTTCTCAAAAGAAGGGGCAGAATCCTGGGACCCCTAAAGGTAACATTTTTATTTTTTTTAAAAAAAGAGACAGGATATGGCACAGAGAAGTTTTTTGGGTTAGACAGCATACTGTGATTCTAAGAATAGTTACCTGTTGTTGTGTTTGAATGGTGATGAATCAGAGAAGGCCAAAAATGAGTGAAGCCAAACAAAACGAAATAACAACCTGCTCTAGGTGGACCTGCTTTGGCAGGGGGGTTGGACTAGACATCTCTGGAGGTCCCTTCCAACCCCATGTGATTCTGTGATTCTGTAGTTGCTATGAAGAGAAATTCTGCACAGCCTTATCTCTAAATCAGCTTAGGCAATAGGCTAACCACTGTTTTCTAGATGCCTCTTGAAAGATTTTACTTTCCTAAGGTCAAGCATATGATCAACAGAAACCTAAAAACACCGAGGTTTCGGAATATTAAGAGTTCTTCATTAACACTAATTGAATATAACAGGTGAAAAAAATTTAGTTACCATGGGAAAGATAAGGAGATACTGATGCTGAGAGGAGATGGTGATCCTTGTTTCGTCTAGAAAACTTTCTGGGTTCTTCCAAGGGGAGTTCCAACAAGGTGTAAGCAATGCCCCAACTTTCAACCCTTCTGTTAGTTTTGCACCTTGCAATAAATGGATTTGTTCCTTTAAAGAGTTAATAGATAATACTTTATTTGGAAGGTAATACTTCATTTCTGCATCACCAAAAGCATTGTATCATGATTTTCTAAAAGGAAACTGCTGTAGGGTCCAATTAGCCCTGCTAGGCCTGCTGAAGTGGCAATCTCTTCTGTAACTGTAGAGCAGCTAAAGAATACCAGTCACGAAAGGTAAAGGCTGAAGACAGGACGCACATCCACTAAGACCTTGAGAAAGGGTAGAAGGGCAACTCGTTAGTAAATGAGACTATGTGCATGCATTATTTTTTTTTATTCGTACTATAAATGTTAAGGTGATTGCAAAAGAAGAAACAGATTCAGAAAATATAGCAGTTAGTTTCTAGTGCCCCCTTCTGCTGTTGGTGATGTTCTTATTTTCTAAAGCATAATTAAGCCCATTGTGCACCTGAATTTGTTTTCATGGCAGATCTGAATGTAATTTGGCTGGATTGTAATACAACACATTAAGTCTATTTGAAGATGAACGAGACTTAAATTGCTGAAACCTACACCTCAGTTTTTCATCTATTTTTTGTACTTGTTGTTTGTTGGCTTGTTTTGTTTGTTCAGTTCCAATTTTGTTTTTCAGATGATACACACATGCAGAATGCTACCAAATCTTAATGACAAGTGGCTTCTGCTTAACCAGATGCATTATGATGTTTAAAGCAATAGTTTTACTTTTGCAGCTCTGAAACAAAACTCACCTTTAACATAAAAATGGATTCAAGTACTTTGGGAAAGAAACAAATGTTTACCAAACAGCTTCATACTTCAGAGGATCTTTTTGGAAAGTGTTGGCCTGAAGCCAAACAGCACGTATCCCTGAGCTAGGTCAATATTTCCGTTTCCCTGCTCACTGCTATAGGGATGTACAAAGAATATTTGGTGAGCATAGGTTCTAGATAGTCTAGATAAGCGAACCCTTATAATCATACAAAGTGAATCCTAATGACTTCAAGATATCTCTTTTTTCAGAGAACTCTTCAACTCAGCTGCTCCACTGTAACTGGCATGTAAAAATCCTTCCTGACTTCTTGGGAACATCTCTGTGTCATTGTAAAGCACTTGCACATTGCAGCTACAGGATTAGGTAAGAAAACTTGTCTTCTTTTCAAGGAAACACAGAACCTGATTCCACCTTAATTAAAGATGCAGCAACAAAGAAAAATTTGTTGGTTTTACTGTAGAACTAGGATGGAGTTCAGCTTCATTGAAAGACCCTTAAATGTAGATGTCTACCTGTAGATGTCTGAATAGTACATAGAAATTCACTCTGCCCTGTTCCAAATATCAAGGCTTGATCAAGGTTCATAAGGAGAGGGTACACTCCAGGTTGCAAATCTCCCAGCAGACCTAGTCATATGTGACAGCTAAATGGATGCCTTAGATGCTCTGTGATATCTCAAATGGCACCAAATGCCTGTTTAGGGGGAGGAAAAAAAATCAAGTCCATCCTGGTTAATCAACAAACTAGATCTTTGTACACTGTAATGGGAATTTAGGCATCTCACTCGTATGTATACCCCTACGCACAGAATCCTACCTGGAAGCACCTTGATCTTGAGCTAAATCTCATACAGCCTGTGCTGAATGGGAAAATGCCGCTAGGAGCCTCGGAAGGAACTATCATAAAAGGATCACCAGTTACATTACAATAATAATTAAAAAGAAAACAAAACCTACCCAAAACATTATATGTATCAGCAGGAAAATTCAATATGCTACATATAGGAAGTCTAAAGAAAATAAAATTATCAACTACTGTCAGTATTACATTGTTAGTATAGATACAGGCCTTGACTCAGGCATTTGACTAATGCAGTTAAGAGGACTGTGCTGTTTGCACGCTCCAGGAGTGTGGAGTGAAACAAATAGAGGGCTGGCACACACTGCTACAAGTGTACGGGACTGACAGTAACTGCACTGCTACTTTCACTGAGTCGCAGACAACCCCTGAAGTGATGCACTACGGAAGAAGCTCTTCAGTGAACCAGCAGGACTCTCAAGAACCAGTTCATGCATTAAAAGAGACAGTTCTAATCCTTTACAAAATACCTTCTGGAAATAATTTTTTATGAGCTGGAAGGACACGAGCCTGATGATCCAGCACAGTAACCACATCTTTAATTTAGAATGCCCATTTATCTGGACCAGGGTGTTTTATTCATGGAGAACTTGAATCCAAAAAGCCTCGTGCTCATCATTGAAACCCATTCACACTTCATTAACTCAGCAGAAGCATTTGAGGATATGTAGTTAGGTAAATGCCCAGCTCCAGACAGAAGTCTGGGGTTTGTAAATAAATGCTCAGACTTTTAATAAAATGCTCAGACTTTTAATAAAGGTAGCAGGAATAACAAAACCCTTTGCTCACTTGAAATTTCTTTCTTTAGTCTGATCTCCTGCAGCGCAGGAAATCTGTATATAAATTATCTTGGTCATGATAGATTATCATGCATGGTGCCCCCAGGCTGTGCCTTTCTTGCCCATTCATGCTAAATATACTGCAGCAGAATTAATTTAGCTGGTTTGTTTACTTTTGCTTTTTATTTGCTATTTTTTTTCCCCTTGATAGAAGGCATTCTTACAAATTATTGCTGACCCGTTATAAATGATTTCATGACTCAAGACCCTCTGCTTCCAACATCTGAAGACCTTGGAGGAGCAATTTATACCCAGGGAACTTGACGCAAACGGAAAACTATAGTGTTAAATCTGCTGACCGGGAGGAACTGTTTCAATATTTTTATTAAGTTATCAGGAAGTCCTTTAAATTTTCAACAGGATGTGCTTTCTGATTGAGCAGGTTAGCAAAAGAAAGCCAGACTCTAATGAATCAATCCCAGTGTTTCTTCCTTGTATGGCAATGGGTATAGATTTTTCTGTTGTGTTCACTTAGCTGGGTGAGCTGATTGCATTTTGGGTTGATGAACTGGATCTTTCAAAACATTTAAATTGGAGGGGTAATGAGGGAATGAGAGCTAAGATTTTCATGCAACTCATAGCATGGCAAGAGAGTAGGTATGCGAAATAAAGGCTACAGTAAATTTACAGGCAAAATTCTCACTCTATTCTTTGTTTCTGGGATTTTAGCTGATAGTTTCCAAGACTGGCAGTATCCGTGGGCAAATTCATCCTTGGGAGGCCTCTCTGATTCAAACTAGAGCTCATTCCACATTAGTGGGGGTGGAAGGTCCTTTTCTATTACCATCAACAGTACTTGTATATTTTCAGCCAGGAAAGTCTTGGAATTGAGACACCTGGGTATCAAATCAGTGGCCTAAATAATTTGATACAGAGAATAACAGTTTTAATAAGCTCTTTGACAAAGACCTTGGACCTACCAGTAAAATCAATTCCTTTCTATTTTCCAGGGGGCTTTCTAAGACAAATGAAAGGATGAAAAGGACATTTTAAATGTTGCAGTCCTGTAACTTACACAAATAGAGCTACTCGCTCAGTTAGAGGAACCTGGGAACTATTCAGACTCTACCAAGAGCATTTTGACCCACCTAGCAGTCCTTAGGTTTTAGAGTTATGAGGAGGGTAACTGTTTTTTGTTCCCTCTTCTTCTCATGCATCATTTTAAAATCATGCGATTCATGGCCTGAATTCTGAATAGCAAAATAAGACGGTTAATAACTGGCTGAACACAGGATTGCTGTATGGTTCAGCATCATTGACAACCATGTACTAGATATTTGAGAGAAAATCCCCACGAAAATAATCATTCCACATATGGCAGGAATAACTTCCTCATACCATTAGGGCAAAAGGATAGAAGTTTATTAAATTTTGACTGTACTGTTGAAAGAGGGGAAAACAAACTTCCAGGACACTACCAGTGTTTGAAGTCCCTTAAAAATTTGAAGGAAAAGCTTTTTCTTATCCCAAACATTTTAAAATAATAATTTTATGAGAAAGACATACAAACTACATGACCAAGAACTTCCAGTAAGACCAGGAGCCACAGTTTATCCAGCCCAAAATCTATGCAGCCCAAATCTATCTGTTTCATGTGCCAATACCTTTCAAAGAAAGATGTTAAAAATGAGGTGCCCTCCAAACCCCTCGGATAGATTTAGGGGGAAATAAATGGCAAGGGGAAACTGAACGTTTTCATGGTCCTTTTAAAATTCAGAAGTGTAGAATAAATACCATATCAATACAGTGCCTCAGATATAATAAGGCAGTAGTTCATTCACCTTTTCTTGAAGACGGTAACAAATCAATTACACAAAAGCAGGAAAGGAACAGTTTGAGGGACACTAAAAATTAAAACTAGTCCCATAAAATGTAAAAGGGACATTCAAGGTCACTGTGAATTTATAGAAAGGTAACAGTAGAAAAGAGAAACAGTAAGGTACAAAGATGGTTAGGTGGACGAGAGGGTAGAAGTCTATGGTGTCAGTGACTGAAAGCAAGAATGAAAATGTTAAATGCTGCATTAACAAGGTAAAATAGAAAAAGAAATATTGCTTAGACTGATGTGACCACTAAAATTGTTAAACAGGATATTTTTTAAATAAATTCAAATCTAAATAGTTAGCTATTCCTCCAATACTTATTTTTTCCTCTTTTATATTTTATGTCCAGTGAAGCATTTTGCACTTTTGCACCTACTTTTCACTCATTACTGAGTTACACTGTAGACTTTCACTTTTATTTGGATAAATAACCGCAGGTGCTTCTCCCAAAACATTTGCAGTGGACAGAAGATGAAACAAACCCCAACAATTTCAGGCCAATATAGAAGCTAGTGGGGAGGTAGACACCAGGGTAAGAAATTGGCACTTTTTTTTAAGTCCAAAGTGGTTTGTTTGTTTCTTTTAGAATAGAGGGAGATAAAAAGCTATTCCTGATAGTGATCATGTTTCCAGGTGCATCAGGATGGAATTTGCAGAGCAAAGAAACTGATAACATGTTTCTGAAGTTATTCCTGCTATGGTGAGTTGGGCAAACTGCAGGGGTTACCATCAACTTTGAGTTTCAAAAGGCCTTTCATAAGGTTACACATCTGAGATAATTGGTTACAGGAAACACAAATATTCCAGGAGTTAAAGAAATTTTTAAAACTTAGATGGAGTCTACAGATGAAACTCCTTTCCAGTTTTGACTGACATGAAAAAGGTGAAGATCACCACAAAGGGGCAGAACCAGTTCCGCTTCATATGATTCAATGCAACTCCCATTAAAGAAAGTAGAACTTTGGTGTAGTTTATATCTTTAAAATATCTGGCAGTAAAATTTGAAAACTATGAACTTAAAAAGCTACTTTTGTTAATTAAATTTTTGAATTTCAGCTCAGATTAGTTTCTTGCTTAGCTGGAAGCGAGACTATTCATTTCCAATGTGTATAAGAAGGACATGGACCTGTTGGAGTGAGTCCAGAGGACTGGAGTACCTCTCCTGTGAAGACAGGCTGAGAGAGTTGAAGTTGTTCAGCCTGGACAAGAAAAGTCTCTGGCGAGATCTTATAGTCTCTTCCAGTACTTAAAGGGAGCTACAGAAGGGATAGGGAGGGACTCTTTATGAAGGAGTGTTTAGTGATAGGATGAGGTGTAATGGTTTTGAACTGGAAGAGGGGAGATTCAGATTAGGTATTAGGAATAAATTCTTTACTGTGAGGATGGTGAGACACTGGAACAGGTTGCCCAAAGAAGCTGTGGCTGCCCCATACCTGGAGGTGTTCAAGACCAGGCAGGATGTGTCTTTGAGCAACCTGGTCTGGTGGGAGGTGTCCCTGCCCACGGCAGGGGGGTTGGAACAATATGGGACCTTTAACATCCCTTCCAGCCCAAACCATTATATATTTCTATGATTTTATTGTTGCGATCAACAACTGGAACAAATAAATCAGTATTATTGTAACATAATTAAAAATGGCTTTAATGAAAAAGTCATATCCATTTTCAGGAGGCAAGTGAGAAAAGAGGGAGGCATAAAACCAAAGACTGCAAAGTCTCTGCATGCTGTGAGAGTCACAATTGTGTTTTCTTTTTTGGAAAGATTTTGCATGGTTTTTTGTTGGCAAGGCCAGCTTGTACAAAGCCAGTCTTGAGCTGGTCTGTGTTTAAGGTTTTAGAATGGGAATCAAGTTTTCATTCCATGAAGGATTCAAAATATGACTGAATAAACTGGGACACAGTTTTATTGTGTAATGCATGACAAAGGCTAATTTGGCTCCAGGAATCATTTAAACATGTTATCATGATGCTGATGTGATAAACCTCAGCCAATAAACTTTAGTACACAAACAACTTCAAAAGATCTTTGGGACACTGGAAAAGCCAAGTGTCTCAGAGATAATTTGCTTTCCTTTGCCATGGCTACATGGCTTTTGGTTGGCTCAGAGTGTTGGCAGAGTGAGATTAAATATGCTTGGTGAAATGGGCATTAGAATATGCACAGCATAATATATGCTACTAGAAATGGGCATTTACAAAGCTGGTAAAATAAATGTTATTCATTTCCAGAAGCTATTTAATTGGAAAAAAAAAGTCTCATTTTTGACAATATTTTCCTTGAAAGCACATTCCACCCTTAAAAAAAAAGAAACAAATCAGGCCCTTGACTCACAGAAGTGAATGGAAACTTAATATTCCCTGAAGTATTTTTCATTTTGATGAAAAAAAAACCAAACCAACAAAAGAAAAGCCTGACAAGGATATTAAGGAAGTTATTCTGACCAGCTGTATTATTTTGTCTGATCTGAAGCACCGTGCATGTAGATTTGTTAATCTATATGCTACAGTTATAATTCCTCCAAAAAAAATCAAGGAAGAAAGGCAAGCCCTGCAGTTTTATTTCAATGTACATGTTAATTGTTTTCAAAAGCGTGTCAAATTCCATTGTTTCATCAGTCAAGATTCATGAAAAAATACTCTTCTTCTTATCCTAAATTTTAAATAAAGTTCTAACATGGATACTAAAAAATTATTTCCACAGAAGTAATCCATTTTCCTTGCAAGTTTCTATTAGCATGCAGCAAGATAGGAAAACATATACTCATTGTTACAGAAAAGTGTATTACACCCAAATTCTGCCTCTTTTCCTTGACCTTCTGAGCCAGTGGGAAAGAAGTGCCTCATTCAATCTGACTTATCTCTCAGGTACAAGTGTTGCCTCTCTGCTGTAGTCAGCTACATTTTTATCACAGACTTATCAAGTAGGTCATTCTAATTTTGCACGTGAAATGATTTCACCTTCATGAATAGTGATGAGTCAAAGAGGCTTAAAAAGACTCTGAACAGTTTGATTAGAAATGCTTCAAGTGATGGATCAAAGATAAATTTGACCAGCAGCTGAAATGCCATTTTCAAGTCTGCTTGATCCTGGAACTCATTCAATCAAACTCTTGCTATTGTCACAGTGGTTTTGCTTGTGAAAAATGAAAAAAAAAACAAAACAAAACAAAAACCAAATTACAAAAACGTCATTGCAATTTACTGCTAAGATCTTCTTTTGCCAAAGACTACAAGGGGAAAATTATGGTTTATACAGCATCTTGCACTGTGGAATCATTCATTTGATTGAAGTCTGGGAGTACAACCACATTATGAATACTCATAGTAAGTTATTAAATGTATAATTCAATGGGTCTACTGATAAAAATAAATTGCTTGATAATATGAATTGCAATGGCGAAAATGGATTGCATCAGTTATGTACAAATAATTTTAGAAAAGCTAATATGTATTAAAAAAAAAAATACAAAGTGGAAAATTAGAGACCTGGAGAAATGAAGTAACACTTCCAAAGTTAGCATGAGACTATAGCTTATCCCAAGAAGCAAATGGAGTTAAGGAGTGCTGACCTATCTACGCTGCTTCTCAGCTATGCCCCTGCACTGCTCAGTCTCATGACTCCTGTGTGGAGTTACCAGCCCAGAAACACACTATCACTGAATGCACAACAGAGAAATATCCTCTGCTTCTTGAGTCCCAGACTTACACAGTGAATTAGTGAGCATTCTTTATGAAATGGTTAATTACGGGGGTTAGAGAGGACTGCATTTCCTCCCCCCACGTGCCCCAATCCTTATATTTCTCCTTCTAAGCACTTCTTGAAAAGCAGATGTGAGGAAGGTTTTGATGAAGCTTTTTGTTCTCCTAACTGATACTTTGACACAAAGTAAATAGAAGGAAAGGTGGCTTATTTCCATTTTTCATGTAGGGCCTGATTTTTAAAGATATATATGAATAGCTGTTAACTTTAGTCAGTTTCAGCTGTAACTGGGCAATTAAAAATGCCTTTGACAATATCCCCCACCCCAAACCCATGAAAGTGAATTTAGTTCAATGCTCAAGACTAATTAGTCCCTGTGCTTCATTCTTTAACTTGTGAATAACCACTGTGTGAATAACAATTTTTCTGCTTTCTGCCGCTGGGCATAGGACTGCAGCTCAGTTTTTCAAGCCATACCTTTCCCATTGAAATAAATGGTGCCAAAGGATGTCCATGGGAACAATGATGGTCCCTGGCATAGCTTGTGCACAGGCCATCCTGTACATTCCCAATACAATTCCCATGTATGACTCAAGAGGTAGCACAGCCTGGGGCCCATTCCCAACCTGTTTTGTGTGTGGTGACCTTTCCACAGGGGGAGGGAACATCATGCTGTGGATGTAGGCCATTCTTTACCATTAGGCCTTACTATTGTGAACACTACTAGGTACATATGCTTGACTGAAGCTGCTGCATTTCATCAAAGATGATCAGAGGGCTGGAGCACCTCTCCTATAAGACAGGCTGAAAGAACTGGAGTTGTTCATCCTGGAGAAGAGCAGGCTTTGGGGAAACCTTATAGCAGCATTCCAGTACTTAAGGAGGGCCTACAGGAGAGATGGGAAGGGACTCTTTACTAGGGAGTATGTTGATGGGACAAGGGGTAACGGTGTTAAACTGGGAGAGGGTAGATTTAAATTAGAGAGAAATTCTTTACTGTGGGGGTGGCAAGACACTGGAACAAGTTGCCCAGAGAAGCTGTGGATGCCCCATCCCTGGAGGTGTTCAATGCCAGGTTGGATGGGGCTTTGAGCAACCTGGTCTAGCGGGAGGTGTCCCTGCCCAGGGCAGGGGGGTAGAAACTAGATCTTTAAGGTCCCTTCCAACTCTAACCATCTTATGATTCTATGATTCTATGATATGTCAGCCTGGAGAAATGATAGTCCTGTAGAATGCAGAATGAGCTCTAACATGTTACAGATAAGCCGGGTCAGCATTCATACAAAAGGAATATTCAAAGATGTCTACTTTGTCTACTTAGTATCTAAAATAACTGTCTGTTTGCATGGTGCTTGTTTGCTACAAAGCGTGCCCATTAGTCTTCAGTATAATGAGCTAAAGCAAAGAAACCCTACAGGAACCAGGCCTAGCAGTGCCTGCACTTCTCTGCATGTGCTCCTTCGTTAGCAGTAAAATCTCTGTCCTGGCAACATTTTATTCATAGGACAATCCCAGCAGCACAGGGAGACATCTGCTTGCTGCTTTTTGCAGAAACTGTGATCCAGTCATGCCTTACTGCTGTGAGGCCCTTCTGTCCTGCTAGCTTGATGCTTTCCTTACAACCAGCCTCGCCTGTCAGTAGTACCTTCTGTTGTGGCTAATATGAACACATACTTCTTTCATTTCAGACCCCACTGCAAGGAAACAACAATCTGCTCAAGACCTCAAAATTTCTCTTTTGCTGGCAGCTGGTCCTCAGATAACATGCAGTTTGGTTTAATAAGCAACTGGTGATTTATGAGGATAGCCAGAATATCCAAAATTGTCACAGTGGTGATAACAAAGAAATAATTAAAAGAGAGCTCACCTAGTGCTCAGTGAGTATTGAGTGAATAATTATATCTTGCCCAGCAACTGAAATAATTATTGGCTTTTTCTCCATCAGGAAAGTTTGTACACATATGCCTTATCTTCTGGGGAAAGCCCTGACCATTTTGGTGCTCACTGGAATATAAAACTGCCTGGTCTCTAAAATCTGATAAAGCCTATTATGAACTTAATTCCATCAACTCGAGTGCCTTAAGTCAAGAATTTCCTGTATTAGTCCTTTTAGATTCAGATGCCTTACTTCTACTCAAGTCCTACCTTAAAACCTTATACCCCTTCTCAGTGCTGGCTCCAAGCAATTACCCAGAACAAGCAGTGTGAAGAAAAGTCTTTGAATGATGGTTTGCTGAGCCAGTGCTCATTCCTCACTCCCTGGGCAGAAAAACATTTTATTGAAGCATTTTGTCTTTGTGAAGCAAGTGATACATGTTCTGTGACAACATATCCTTTCCACACTGCGAAATACTAATTAACACTGATTCTCCGAAAAAATATTTTGTCTCCTCTTATTTAACTATTAATTCAGGTAGAGCATTGAGAGGGAAATGGAAGGTGTTTTATTTCTTCTCTTTTTCTATAGCAACATTTTAATTTATACAAATGAAGGCACAATTAAGCAGCCTGACATTTAATTACAATCTGCATTTCATGTAAGCAAACATATTAAAACTGAGAATGCTAATCCTGAATGCAAAAATTGCCATAACGCCACAGAAAAAAATCCAAATGTGAACAGCTTGAAGTATGCGTTTTCCACTGGTTTTTTTCACACATGCTGCTGCTCACATGGCTCTGCAGAGCTGTGACATGGGCAGCCAGTGTTTCCTGTGATGCTTGTCAGCAATAGGATATGAATGGAGTAATATGGGCCATATTCTCAGCTGGTTTAAATCATCACAACTTCCTTGAATTAATTAGGATGACTCAGTTTACACCAAGAACATGTGTTTTCTGAGGGCTAAGCAACGCTCTTCAATGAAGCTGTGCTTGTTTACACTGTGAATCAGATTTTATGCAATCAGAATCCAAAAGAGTCTCTTTGCCAAATTAAAAAAAATAAGCAGTACTGTTTTTTAAATTCTAGGTTTTTTAGTAAAGTTTGCTACAACAGCTCCAAATGCTTCTTCGCAATCAAGATCTGCACTGCAAATAGCCTTCATACTGATCTGCTACGGATCAAGTGAAGGAGATGGACAAGGGAGGCATTAGTTCTAATAATCTGTATTACTGTGCTCTTTTTAAAGTTATTATTCCACCATCATCACTGCAATATTTGGATGCTTGCCAGCAGTACATCAAATAATGTGACTAACATTGGTCACATGCAATTTATTCTCTCTCATCTTCTCTCCAGAGAGAAAACTGGTTTTGTTCGCCTATGTTTTATGTGCACACAGCTTTTGTGTTACAATTAAAGAAAAAAGTCTTTAAAATTTTGAAAAACCCACATTGAAGGGTTGTAAATGCTGTAAATGTTTGCAATGGTCCTTTGCTCTAAGAGATTTCTTTCTGGAGACCTGAGAGAGAAGAAAACCCTAAGGAATTTTTATTTTTTTAAAATCATTGAGTCAAAAAATTTCACATTTCTGAATGTGGCTCAGGTCAGTGATTTTGGTGACCTTCTTAATGTCCAGGCAGCACTAGTGCTTCATTGTCTTGGGAACACAGGACAGTTTTTACTTTAGTTTTCTTATTGACACAAGTTAAAAGTGCAGAATACAAAAAGAGGTCACGTACCCAAGTCAAATCAAGAGCAGACTCCACGGCTACCTCTTCACCAAAAGTATCTTCCAGGTCAAAATGTCCACTCTATGTATTCCTTGCTTCTTAGAGATTTTTGAAAAGACCCTGGTGGACATTTCCGGAAGAGGAACCCTCAGATAAATCCTTGGTTTAAAAGTGCCCTCAAAGCACATTCAACTGCCAGCCAGCCAGGTCATGGCACTGTATGACAGCTCCAGCTATTTCACCTAGGTGATGACACCATGCAAAAATGACTGAAGCACTCACAAAAGTTGGCATCAGGATTTATCCAGGTTACTCTCAGCCTGAACTGATTTTATCCTATTTTAGATGTAATGACAGTTGTCTAGCTGTCAAGTAACTACTGCCTAGCTAGTTTTAGCTAAACTGCCTAGTTTTAGCTGAAATCATTTTGGCTTGGCTCTGTGAATGCCATGTATGGAAAGGAGTAGTTGTGTAAAAAACACCAGGTCTTTGTGTTGATTGAAGAGGGGAAAGGTGATGGTGTAACTTCAAACTTTATCTGGTAATCAACAAAAAAAAAGCAGACTGTGTTACGAAAATATATCAAGATATACCCAGGAAGCTCCCCAAACTTCAGCGTAAGAACTTCAACATAATCATCATGTGGAGACGGTTGAAGAAACCTGGGTCATTGGTAACTCGTTATGATCCATTCCTCAGGAAAAACAGGCAACACTGACCTTCACAGTCAGAAACACTAGAAGGCTGAGTGTAACAACAAAAAAGAAGGCAAATACTAGAGTTTGTCTAAATCAGAATTAAGTGCCTTATTAACAATAATTGCATAGAGGTATGCCTGGCCTAATAAGAAGAACTGTAGTATTTTTGCTTAGAAAATTAATACATTAATTATACTAAAAAGAAATTCTTAGCTCTGCCAATCAGATGCCCATAACAAGATTTTCCCTGTGAAAACAGATGGGATTTGTAAGCTGCTTGATCTCAGGCAGAATGTAGACAATGTACTACGGACAAGGAGATCAAGGGAAGGATTCAGTTACCTAAACACAGGCATTTAATGCCCTTTGAGACATCTTGCTTGGCTTCCAGCTGCTGTGGTTTATGGATTTCCCATAAATTTTTTGTCATATCTGCCAGCTCATATCCAAATGATCCCCTGAGTACATAGACCACAGATTTGATTGCAGAAAGACCTAAGCATCCAGAGTGACCACAGTGCGCATCCTAGGATGGGGCCTTGCACTGTTCCATATGCTGATTTCTCAGGCACAGAAGGAAATCCATCATAACCACCTTTTTGCCAGATAATATTGCTTTGGTTGGCTTGACTCAAAATCATGTTTTTATTTGTACATCTCCTTTGCGCCTGAGAGGATTAAAAACATTCTGGGGACTTAATGTGCAGAAGGTGTCAGTTTATTGAAAGGCTTTTATCTTCATATTTTGGAGTTGGTAATTACCTCTCATGAGTGAAACAAAAGGCTAGTCTCTGCTCCGGCTGCCTTTTATTTCCCTTCAAACTAAATGTGACTCCAGCCTGCTATGTTTTCTTGGCAATGATTTCACTAATATAGCAGGTTGTTACAAACCAATGTTATTCACATGATACAAAATTAATTAGAAAAGTCTGCTGTAATTTATAAATATGCAATTATGGTTAAGCAAATAAGAAGCTGAGACTTTGCAAGGTTCCCAGTGGGTTGTTATTTGCACCATTCCAGTGCATTCAGAAGAGGCACTGATTTGTCCTCTGATGTAAAAGTGCAATTTGCCTTATTCTGTTGGGAATTGCAAATGTATTAAAACATATTTCTGGAGTTTGTTCAAATTAATTATTATGAAAACAAATGAATGCTTGGAAAAGCTGCTACCAAAAAACACAACCACCAAAATACTCTAATTACTTCCAAAGATGAAGTAAGCTTTTTCCAAATAAGCAAAAGGAGGGTTCAAGCTTCCTATTGCTTTTTATGATATCCCAGATATTAAATTCAAAGAGATCAAAGCTCAGAGAAAATAAATAGGGCCTCTTGTTCTATGTCCCAGTTTGCTCCTCATTGAAAGTTCATATTTCCCCTCCTTAATTCACAGTCTCTTTTATGACTTTCTGATCTATCAGCCTGATTTCCTGAGTATGAAAGGTCACAGAATTTCCCTCCATGTCTCTGATATTGACCTTAATTCAGCCTGCCTACCTTCTCTGAGCTGCCTGTCCCTGACCCTTCATGTGTGATAATTGTATTTATTTTTTTATAAATGAAAGCCCATTATCCCAAATTTATCTCTTATCCAGGTCCTTTTTTTTTTTTCCCTACTTAATGACAACAAATTGTCATAGAACTCAAATGAAAGAGGTTGTCTCCAATGTAGAAGTAATATAGGTTATTACTTGGCCATTGCTTCTAACTGTTGGTTTGTATCCGCACACATTTTGCTTTCACACAATAGTGCTGTTATCAGTCCTCCATTGTCTTCTTACAGTCCACTCGAGATGCCCAGACAAGAAGTTCTCTTACTGGACTTTGTAAAACCGCTTGTACTGAAATATGATGCAGAGTTAAGAATACACTTGAGTAAATGAAACACTAGCAAGGGTAAAAGAACATTTCTGTGGCCTTCTTACTCATAACAGACTAACTTGAATACAGATATTTTGACTTGATTCCATGTTAAAGAAATGCCTACCAAATCTATGAATTAAAACTGCTCGACTTAACGGGATGGTGATTACCCATTGATTTCAATGGGACCAAAATTTAATCCTGCATATCTGTAGTTTTAATTAGCCCTACTCATCTCAGCTCACTGGTGTAAATCTCGAGTAGTTCTGGACACCTGAAGAGAGTTGAAGAAGCCTGAAACAATCAAATAATATTTCTTTAATTTGGAAAATTAAAGGAATGAATAGAAAGAAAACCAGATTTGTAACTGCGGGACTGATTGTAAGCTGTTGTAAACTTCCGCTCTTCTGTTCTTCGAGCTGTTTTCATGGAAAGAAATAGTCTCTAAAGGTTTTAGATGCACAGTGAGGTACATAATACAGAAGCATAGACATTGTAGCACCCCCGAATGAACACATCTGGACTGTTCTTGCAGAGACAAAACAGCCCAACAAAGATCTGAATTAGTCTGGATGTTTGTCAGCTGAATGGGAATGTACAGTGATTACACTTTGATGGCCACTTCTCATTCAGGCATCTGAAATCAGGTGAAATGAACGTGGTTCTCAAAATCTTTTAATCATGTAAGTTGCTTAGTGGATCTAATTTCCCTACCCTGTTTACTGGTTTAGCCTTAAGGGAAAGAAAAGAAAAACATGAAAAAAACCTGTGGGTGAGTGAATCCCAACAAGACTAACAATAAGCTTGGATTCTGAACACATCAAGGACAGTTTGCTTCTGACTCTAGAGGTGCTGGACTCCATCATAAGCAGTGACCAATTCAGAACTCTGACAGAGTCCAAATCATGTGTCTGCTGTATGCAACCATCTCTGGCAGCTGGGAGTGATCAAGTTCAGCGGTTTGATTCACATTGCTGCCTCCTCTTCACACAAGACTGTCGAAGGGGAAAAAAAGAACAAACAAACAAAAAAAACCACAAAAATTTGAGTCTTAGGCGGAAGGGAGAAGTTCTGAATCTTTTCTAGCACATGTTGCCAAGGAAACCTCTCCTTGCTATCCTTTTCATCCTGTATGTCTGTCTTTGGAAAGAAGTGACATTGGGGATCTGTTATTGTATAGGGGATTATTTGAGTCGGTTATTTATATACATATTTCATTAAATTCCAGATGCCACTTCTTCTTTTTTTTCTTTTTTCTATAGATTGTGGGGATATTTAAAGTCATCACAGGTGAAAGAGTTTAAAAAGGAAATTAATACAACTGTTGAAAATTTTTATGTCAATGGAGAGGACCAATGTGAATTTGCTGCTAATAAACACTGGATGAGCCAGCACAGGCAGGACACAAGAACAACCGCAAAACCACAGACGAAATGCAAAGGGAAAATTAATTTTCATTACCTCGCCAACCGGGGTACCTCCAAAGCAGCACCCAGGCAGAGGCACTACAGGCTGGGTCTATGCTAGAGGATCACCAAACCTGCTGGTTTCGCCTGAGTATCAGGGATTCACACAGGCGTAGTTTACCACTGTGCTTTGCTGTTTCCCACAGTAAGGCAAGACATTCAACAGGGTGTTTTAAATCTATCACAGACCTATGTTATCTGAACACAGGTATTCTAGTTGTCCATCACAGAAGGATAAACAACTATTAGTATGATATATATGTTTCTAACATCCTAGCTGCAAGTCCATTGAGTGTGTTTACAATTCTCCTCACCAATCTTCTCTTATTTTCCCAAAAACGCTTAGAGCTTCAGTACTTGAAACAAAGGAGATATTTCCTTGATATTATTACTTTTGTTAATCCTGTGCTATTGTGCAAACCCCACATAGTACATGCATAATGCAAGGAATAATTGGGAAAACATTATTTTATTCAAGTCTGTCTTAAACATCCTGTGAAGCCCATTCCTTCCTACTGATCAGTAACCATGCAGCAAAGATTGGTGAATTAAAAGCACCATAAGGTAAAAGTGTATTGTTTTCCTATTTTAAAGTTCAGAGAAATGACAAGCAGAGGTGAAGGCTGAACAATTCATTTGCTTGGATAAAATTAATAGTCTCAATTCCCTTTCACACAACTAGTGGATACATGCTCTAGCTCGTAGATCTCAGGGAAACCTGTTTGGGATCACTGTACAGACTGCCCCAGGGGCCTAAACACCCTCAGCGTTGAAGTCCTTTGCCTTCATCTCTCGGTGTACCCAGAATGACAGGGACAACTTGCCCTTTTTAGAATATTATACTTTTTTCTTTTTCTTTCTTTCTTGCATTCCTCTCTTCTCTCCTACTTTTCTTTAAAGATCTCCTGGAGGAGGAACTTTCCAGTTTGATGAAGGAATAGAGCCATATCCTTAGGCAACACTGTAATCATGTAGGTTTTATCCTAGAAGAAGAATAAGGAGCAGGACTACTCTCTGCCTCCTCCAGGGTTGAGCTTTAAAAAAAGTGGCCAAGGGTTTTCTGTAGTCCCCAAAATAGCAAGAATGCATGTTTGTCCCTCCCAAAGGACCACAGTAGATGAGCTTAGCGTGATCTGCTCAGCCTTGTCTGAAGCAAAGCTTCTCCTTCCTGGCTCACCATAATGTCAAATACTCTATCGCCTACACAGCTTGGGCACCATGAGGGCTGGAGGGAGGCTGAAGCAAAAACGTGAAGATCAGCACTGAACTCAGACTCTTTAGGTTAAGGCCTTTTTTGAATCTGAGTCCTGAGTAAGAGAGCTTTGAATTTCCTTGAGAGATGTGGACATGAAGTGGTTTGGCGTATCAGGCCATTCCTATGTCTTACCGTAGATGCTGTAATCAAGGGTGAATATTTTGGTAAAGGTTTTAGTACAGGTCTGCTCTCCAAAATCTTTCCAGTTATATTTTCACACCACATTCACAAACTGTATGATTTGCAGCCAAAGTATCTGATGAAACTTGGTCTCTGGTTTCCTCACTGAGCCATCCTGCATTTGGCAATTACCCATTTATATCCAGACACATACCCCATAGCCTTTGTGATAAAACCCTTTATAACCCTTAATTTTCAAAGGACATAGCTGTCATCCATTTATTGAAGAAGCTGATTGAGGAGGCATTAGGACTAGATTATCTTTTGAGGTTTTGTGCACTCATTTCCAACTCAGATGCCCAGCCAGAGCTGCAATGCATCTTCAAGTCTTGCTCAGATTTTCGTAAGGGTATGGCTGTGGAGGGGTCGAATAAATTCCAGATCATTCAGTAAAGAGATGATAAGGCATCAATGACATCGATGAATAACATAAAGGTAATAAAAATAAAGGGGGAAGAGTGATAGGGAAAGAAAGAGGTATTACAAAAGGAAGGCATATGGTCATTATTTGTCCCCTGAAGGCAAAAATAATTCTAAGCGAGTTAAAAGCAGCACAAAGATGGCCACATGTAATTTGGGCAGAAGTAGTGTGATGTCAGAAAGAAAAGAACGAGTCATGTGCATTCCTACATTTCACACCAGGCCTGCATTCAATAAATACACACATGGGTTTAATCTCTGTGACAAATGAATATAGTAAGAGCAGTCAAATTTTGCTGGGTAATGCAGTCATCCAGCAAAATCCTGGTCGGCAGAGATATGTAGGTCAGTCATTATGGACCAGTGAGCAGAGGGAGTCCCTAGTGTGAAAGCCTAGATGGAAATCTCACAGTGTAATCTCTGTCTAATAAAAAAACAGCTTGCAAGTGTGTCTGGCTCCAACATCCTTCTTAATAACCTTTAGCAGAAGAAGAAGGTATTAAATAAAGTGGCAATTAACAAGACTGACAGAGCAAGAGAGTGGGATTTATCTCTGGATTTTTTGGTTTGTTTGACTATTTGTTTGCTTTTTAGCTGCAATTCTACTTCCATTTTTAAAGACAGCATCAAAGAGGAAAGCATTGAGAAATTTAGATTTTAAAGTTAGAGAAAAGGAGATAAGAGCCTGATAAAACTAGTAACCCATATAAAGGAGATAGGATGCAGTTTCAGCCTACGTTCCCCATTACCTCTGCCATAGTCTGTCGTGTGGATGTGAGCACTCAAAGGGACTGATAAGGCAAACAAGATCTGGAGGATGCAAAAGTATTGAGGAATGGTGCGCACTGCTATGCAGAGGTCTCAGCAGCACTGAAATCCTCCTTCAGCCCAGTGCTATGTGGTAGAAGTGGTACTTGCACATGAGGTTGAATTTCTGTAGAGGGAATTACAGCTAGAAAAACAAACTCCACATCCTCCTAATATCTACTTGCCTGAGCAAAACTGATGTCAATTCCTGCTTGAAGGCAGAGAGTGCAAAAGGTATTTTATCACAGACACTGGTCACATTACCCACTCCCTCCTCTCCCATGTGTCTCACATCAGTGCAAGTGATGGAGATGACATTGAACCAACTTTCTATATCCAACTGATTAAACTGATAGAAACAACACTTCACCCAGCCTTAAGTAGGTCCTGCTCCATCAGATGTCCTGGTGGAAGAACACAACTAGGCATAAAGCTTAGATGTCTCTTCTACTGCTGAAGCCAGCTAAGCACATTGTAACTTAGAAACTTTGCAAATAAATACAGTAATATCAGTTATAACAGTGAATCTGATAGGAATGTCACTGCCTGTAGGAGATCTTGGAGGCACCTAAATTATTTATAGTGGCAAAGTCTGAGCTTTCTCGATGCATGTTGCTTAGACCTGAGCTGAGGTTTTTTTGGCTCAAATACTAGGTAGTGTATCAAAGCACCACATGTGATGTATTGCTAACAGGAGGATATCCTCTTGCCACTTAAATTATCACAACCGCAATTTACGACTATGTAATCATAGATGACAGTAGAAGAGAGGCTACTCCCTGTTGGATTTAGGACAATCTCCAAACAGGGAAAATAATCTCTCTATTAAAGGGAACTTTCTTTACCAAATAGATCTAGTAGGTAGGCTGCTGTTATTTACTACCTTCCAGCAAATGCTTCATTGCCAGAAACAGTCTTCTTGCCTTTATTTGTTTATTTATTTACGTTACAAAACTTAGCTCTGATTATTCTTTCCGGCTTCATGAGGTTTATAGTTAGCACAGGAATGTGCTAACAGGACAAAAATAAACCTGAGTCTGGGACACAAGAGGCAGATAAGTATTCTGTCTCAAAATTTGTCAGACACAGACCCATCATCTTTTGCGAATGAGAACGCTAATCAGTAGTCTTGAGTCTGAGTTGAATCTCCAAATTACCCCAGGTAAACTATCATTTACATTCTGAAGATGTTATACATTTGAAGTTGGATTGGAAGTGGTACTGGGAAATCTTGTACGAGACAAGTTTATTAAAATGAAATCTGCACTGAAAATATATTCTCTGGAGGAAATAAATTATGTTGTATTGTCTGGTTAATTCATTTATTTTTCTTTCCTTGTAATGTATTCTCCTTGGGGCTAACATCTGCATCTGTTGGCTATACTCATATGGAAAGACCCAGGTTGTATTACCAAATACACTTGTGTTATGGAGAAATGCATGGTGCAGTGACTCGATGAGTCTGCAACAACATAGAATCAGAGTTTATATTGTTATGCTGCATTTTGGTTTCATGTTCAGAGAGAAGTAATTCCTTTTACAATATTATTTTCACAGAAACCGGGCTCATAAAATTTAGAAAGAAAAAGTGTGATGAGAAAGGCTCATGATGATCGGGCACTTACGTCTAATATCTCTTTTCCAAAGAGTGACCTTGGGTGACCTTGAGAATTCATTGAGATGAATCTATTCTCTGCCCACGTCAATCAGAGTTTACTTAGAGGAAAACAGAGCATAATCAGACCCATTTTTCAATGTAGTACCATACAGAGGCACACATATAATAATCAGAGTTAGCCTGATGAAATCACAGATCTATCTATGTCTACATTTTCTAGATGGGTTGTTGGGCTTTTGTTTTGTTTTTGTTGGGTGGGCTTTTTTCCTTCAAAAGTCACCAACCACAAGGCATCTTGGTAATCTCTCAGTCCTTGGAATGTTTACCCAGGTAACTTTATCAAGTAAAGAATTACTATTAGTTTGTTTTTACAGACAGACTTCTGAGAAGCAGAATTTATTTAGGTGACTACAACTAAGCACTACTGCTGTTTTCAGGCAGAAACAGGGCTTAACTGTAAGGTTTTCAACAATGTAGTGAAGGTCCCCCTATAGGTTTACAAAGCCACATTTCCCTCATTCAACACTATCCTCTTCATTTTTCACCCCTAACTTCTATTCTGATTGCCCCTAGTCCACAGAATATTTAATGATCTTGTGCAAAGCAGAACAGCTGTAGCAGTAGGGTTTGAGGGAGCCTTACACAAAATATCCTAGTTTGGTGATTAGAGTATCCACATAGGAGGTATGCTTTCAATTCCACTTAGGAAAAGAAGAAGAGAAGGAGGAGGAGAAGAGAACAACAAACTCTGGTAAATATTATAGTAAAAATAGTAAGGGATTACCATGTATTTCTTTAGATAGAGGAGATACAGAACCTAAGACAGCAGGTGCATCCCATGATGCCGGACTATGGGATCCACTAATAAATTGCTTGGCATAATATATAGGTCCTCAAAATACTTAGACCCTACCTGTCCCTCTAACGTGCCAGGACCATAGGCAATTCTGAGCATGCCTAGTAGTGATATACTTTTAGGCTATATTGGAGAAATCTGAAAGGACAGAAGTCTTCCAGAAGTAACTACACAGGAGTCTTTGAGAATCTAAATACCAGATTTAGGAGCATCCAGATGGATTTGGCAGCCTAAACTAATCTTTTTAAAATTGAGTCTTAGTTATCTTTGAGGAAAAGGATGTTAAATATTAAAGGAAAAGTTGCCTAAGCTCCAGCCCAGCCTCCTAACCTCAAACATTAGCATATGCTAGCTGAGGAGCTCGTCAAGCATAATTAGCTGCTCAATTAGCTACTGTCTCTTTTTTTCTTCCTATTTGCTAGTTTATGTAAGGCTTGATTTATAAAGGTGACATACTCTTATTGTGTGGGCTACGTTATTTGCAAGTTATTTCAGACGTTAGTAGAAACGCAGATGGGGAAAATCACCTATCTCTGATACAAATATCAATTTGTATCTTTGTAAAGACAAATGGTCTTTATCATGTTTACAGGGATGCTGAGTTCCTGTTAAATCTAGGATAGAAGCCTTCTTACCACATAAATTGCAGTAAGCTCTCTTTTTCTGTTTCTCAGTTCAGGCTTTTTTCACAAATTATTCTTTATCTGCATGGTCCCCTGGGAAACCTGTGCACAGACATACAATACTGAAAAAAAGGAAAAAAGAAAAAAAATCTTTGTCCTCAACACACACACACACTTATTTATCTAATGGATGAATATTGTTTACTTCATACTATGGGTACAGGCATGAAGAGTTCAAGATTGGGGGAGGAGGAAAAATATACTGTTGACACTAATTCCTGCAGGTGTGGAAACCAAGGTGGCTATAAATTTCCATTGAATTTGGTACCTAATGGGGTGGTATTTTTCCAATAATTCTTGTATGCTTGTCACAGAAATTTGGCAAAATGGTCCATATATTGTATTGCATGTCATAAATGCAATAATTTATGGTGCATTTCTCTTTTGCAATCTAGTTCATGGTACTAAATTTGGGAACAGCACTTTTTTATCAGTTTGGAAGTGTAATCAGTGGTAACATATCTTCAAGATTCCTTTGCTGCCTTCTTCCACTCCCCAAAATGACTAATACTTCTATTAATGGAGAGAAAGGGCAAAATAATAAGTCAGACATGAAAAGCAAAAGACAAAGATGAATTTGCACCAGGAGGTACAAATTACATGAAGGAGACTCAAATAACTTAAGGGAGTGGTAATGCAGGCCAGAGCTTCTCTTTCAGAGGGTGGTTCTATTTGGAAGGTAACTCATATTGGCCATATGGTCACCACCTAGTCTGCAGGCTAAATTGTTTCAAACAGCTCTTTCTCTTTTAAGAACAGAGATATCTGCATCACAGAAACCATCAAGATAATCTCCTTGCAAAGTTCAGGAGTAACAGCTCAAGCACCAAAGGACTTCAGGTATTTCCATCCTGCTGTTTAACTCATTATTTGTAATGGTCTTGGCAGAAGTACTCTACCAAATCTGGGAATTCAAGACTGGCGTAGCCCGCTTAATGAAAGATAAATAATAGTAACAGTGCTCCATGATCTGTCACCCAGCCTGACTGCCTAGCTGTTTCCCTAAATAAAAAGGAATCTTCATGAATTATACAGATAAAGAGAAACAGTTTTATTGAACTTTTCATGTGTCAACTTTTCGTATTTTCATTTTAACTAACAAGCTCATTCTCTACGCAGGAAATAATTCCTTCATGAAATACTTTTTGGGGGTGGTTGTGGTTTTTTTGTTTTATAAAAAGAGATGAGGGAGGAAATTCTCCTGACTATTAAATAATGAAAGTAGGCCAAGTCTCTGCTTGTATCCCAAGTTCTCCAAAATAATTCATCATTTTCTGTTCCTTCTTTCCTTACCCTAGTTTCTGATTTTTTGAGCTTATTTTTTATTATTTTTTAAGAAAGTAAAATAAAAATCAAGCTTCTAACTAGCTCTCGAGATTCCTGTGAATTCCACATCAGAGTCTCCCAGTCTGTTGCTCAGCTGCAACAAAAGGATCACAGAATATCAACATTCGCATGTTCAGATAAATAGTTGTAGACCTTTTATAACTAAGGAAGAGATTTAGTCTTTTACTTGAGCAGGAGTAATAAAACATTCTTTTTCATTGCAGACTGTATTATAACAACATTTGTCCCAAATGTTGTAAAAGTCAACGGTGATATATTTATGGTAATTTTCTGCAAAGATTCAGGTAATTGAAAAAGGAGCCAAGCAAGCGAGAATCTGACTTTCCATTGTTGCAGACAATTTGCCTTTATTAGGGAACAGGGGTGGGATTCATCTCACCCAGCTTTAGAGGTCTTCAGTGTAGATGTCTCCAGCTGTGCTAGTCACCCTAGGTTTCTTTGTAGTCAGCTGAGAGAACAAGCATGAATGAATAAGTACAATTCCCATGACCTACTTTAGAAGTCTAAATTCAGACCCTACAAGGATTTATATCTCTTCATAGGCTAGAAAGAGGTCCTAGATGGAAATGTCAAAATTTATTCAGATGAACTGCACTGTAGATTACATAAGGAAATGATTTAGTGGGACATGAAAACAGGTATTGTGAGATGCAATGTGGTATATGTGTAAGGCCCTACTCAGGAAATAAATGTCTACTGAACTTACTGAGAATCTGGTCAAAAGGAAAGTTGTCATTGAATCATAGAATGGTTAGAATTGAAGGGGACCTTATAGATCCCTGAGTTCCAAACCCCTGCCGTGAGCAAGGACACTTCCCACTAGACCTGGTTTCTCAAAGCCCCATCCAGCCTGGTCATGTCAAATCAGGGTAGGAGAAGATATTGTGACAGGAAACTGAAAGAAGGAGTTTAAAACACTGAAAAAAAGTCACCCAAAACATTTCCAATTACAGTGCTGAGAATCCAATTTTCATGAAAGAATAAAGTGTTAAATTAATTTCAGCTAATGTATACTTTAATTTTCTAGTATTGAGTAACCCCTCCATTGGAAAAAAATAAATCTGTAAGTTCAAACTGAATCTCTTCCAAATTTAAAATGTTTTCTTTCTACTTTCAGTAAGGCCTCATGCAAACGTATCAGTTTTCAAAGGTTTGCACAGGAAATTAAAAAATACTAATTTTATGCTTTTGATGATGTTTCTGGGGTACGATGCTGAGAGTAACCTTTGAACAATCAGCTGAAGGTTAGTGGCTGAAGACTTGTACCATATTCACTTGTTATGGGTTCAACATCACTAGTTTCAATGGGGCATAGGGTTCTTCCATCAGTATTCTTACCTGTAGGGCTTAGGAGAAAATTTGTAATGAAAATTGGGCTAAAAATTATAGTACACCTCCACAGTATGTGTGGTCACGCATTGTTCCCTCTCATTATTACTAGCGTTGAATAGCATCCTATCCTGGCTCAAATCTGCGAGCTTCACCTTCCAGGCAATGACCCTGTCTGTGCACTGAGTGGTGGTGCTCAGGGACTCCAAACCCTCCTTCTTTGACACCAGTTTGTTTTCAAAGCTGTGTGTTGCACTTGCTGACGGCACTGGCTTTCGTTGTTCTGTTTGCACTTCAGTTGTCTCTGCCCCTCAGACACGTAAGGAAAAGCACTGCTTTCAACCAACCTCACTGTGGCTCTGTCTGCCATGAAATATCATTAAGTAGTTCTTATTCAAACAATGGGAGTCAAATTCTGCTCCTGTGATGGAAGAGCTCTCTCTTTTTGTGTGAGTAGCCACGGTTTATTATATGGAGCTACTTACATCTAGAGTTTAAAGGGGATAATACGACAAAAGTTGTGAAGTTTCTTAGAGTATAACTGCAAGAAAGGAGTTGAAGGCTAAAAATCCAACTTTCAGTATGTATTTATGAAGAGGATATTCTTGGTTGGGAGTTAAATTAATGAGTTTTGTTGTCGGTATAATTATTAATGACCTATAATTGTTTCCATTTTGATTATTTGCTATACACTGCTAAATAATGATCTTTTGTGCCACAAACAAATGGATTAAATAATACAAATGGAGTTCAGATTCTGGTTGTGTCTAAAAGTATATAATGATGGCTTTTGAAATTTTCACTGATCCATAACACCATGTGTATGTTATTTCCATAATGAAATTACAAAGTATACTAATGTTTGATTAAAGTGCAAAATCAGCAAGATCATTATTCTGAGAGCCACTGGGATAGCAGGGTAGGGAAGGACTTGATCTTGATATGTGGTCACAGACAAGCAGGATCTGAGTAGAGGGGCTGACAAAGCTTTAATGAATAGCAGTTTGACCTTTTTTCCCCCCATTCTCCTCCCCATCACAGGAGGACTGAGCAAGAAGCTGTGGCTGGGGTTAAACCACAACACTGTTGAAGTATAAGATAGAAGCAAGAGGAGAATTATAGATCTAAGTTTGATCTTTTTATATATATTTGGGAAAGGGTATTTTGAAAACCTTCTTCCTAGGTTCACTCTAGCAGCTCTATCTTAAGACCACCAGAGAAAGCTGAGGTGAAGCTGTGGCAGCCCAAGTATGGGAGACAAAGGAATGCTCTGTGTGTAAACTGCCACCGGCTGCAGAAGCCACATGCCCATGAGCATGCAGAAATCCAGCTCTTGCCTGTAATATTCAGACCAAAGCACAGCCTGCAGAAACGAGGCCAAAAATCTCACAGAAACCTTTGCGCTCAGATTTATGATTCTCTCCTGCTTCTGAGGAACCCCCATTTTTTTTTACAGCAATGTCTCTGATGATGTTTCATGCTTTTCCTTCACTATCAGAGACAATCCGGATACAAGAACCATCCAATCTTATCTAATAGAGGCTTTATAAAACTAGATGAAAGCTAGCTTTTGTTTCTATCTAAAGGAGAGATTCAAGTTACTTCTCTCAAATCTCTAAAACAAATCTATTACATTTGCTGAGCAGATGACTGTATTCACATGACAACAGTCCCTTACCTCTGTAACTCTGGGCAGTAACCAGTGCATTATCACGGCTGAAGGAAAAGATGTGCCAAACAGCTGTAACTATTTTAAAGAATAAAATCTCAGAGGAGTGTTATTATACTAGCAAATCTGATACAGACGTACAAGCTGGCACCAACTCTGTCCTAGCATAAATCATCACTTGTGTCATTATGAATCTGGAGCAGGTTTTAGGCCCACAGAGGATCCGACCTCTTGCTCTTGCAGCGGACAGCTAGGAAAGCCAGTTACAGTAATTGCATCCTCAACCATGCATGTGTTGAGCTAAAGCACATTTCCCCTGGTCCGCTCGTGGGAGCTGAGACAAACAGTTCATATAAAAAAAAAAAAGAAAGACAGCATAAGTTATATACCCTGCGAAGGAGCCGCCAAGGTCACTGAACCAGTGTTTTTTGTGTCATTACAGAAAATGAAATTTTGTGGGAGAGACAAATTTCCACGAGGAAGGAAACAGACAGAGTGAGTGCTTTGCAAATGACTCTGGGAAAAAGCAGTACAGAAATATTGTTCCCATTATAAGTACTAGCACATGAGATAATTGTGTTTGAGGTTGGTAATTACCATATTTGCATGTTTAGGTTGTATCTGTTCCTTCTGTGTTATTAAGTGACTGCAGCATTATTTCATCAGAATGGCACACTGTCATCACAGGAGCTGAAATATCTTCTGGGTATCAAAGCACACAGCTGTAAAAAAACATTGCATAGCCCCTCATTTTTATTCTTCATCAAACTGGCGAAAAGCAAATTCGTTCCAGGAAAAGAGCAGCAAAGCTGGTGGAGATACGGCAAGGGGAGGTGGCTGTGGAAGTTTAAGGTTCTGTGATTTATAGTACCTGTGACACTGTAACCTGCAGCTCTGCCAATACTCCTACACAGAGTGAGATACAGGATTTATAATTACTGTATTTTGTTCTGTGCACTTACAGACATTTAGTTTGAGTAGTGCAAATTGCTTTATAGACATTAATTAATCAAACTTTAAAAGCCACACTCAGGGCACTTAATTCACTGCTACTTATGCTGGACTTTAAACCTTATAAGTCTTGAAAAGTAGGTAGCCGTGTGCGAATCTGAAGATATACCCCTATCATTTGCTTGAACCATTTGTAAGTTGCCTACTGAGACATTTCTGAAATTTCCTGGACAATCAACATCAAATATATAAAAATATGTCCTCCTTAAAGAGAGATCTAAGAAGAAATAAATGACACAACTGAAGACTAATGGAAAACTTCACAGCAAATGGGATAATGCATTCATAGAGAAACTGCCCGGTTCTCTCCTCACATCTTTTCTAACACCTTCATTCCATTCAACAAAATAAGTAGAATTACGTGATTGCAGTTAGACGTGAAGACCCAAGTGAGAAACCTAATGTCAAATATAGATCAGATCATTTCCTGAAGTCCTGACATTTTCAGTCCTATCCTCCAATCAAGTAAATCACTGAATATTGCAATTAAGCAAATGATCAGCTGGTCATCTTCAAAAAATTACCTGGCTTCCAATGTCATTCCTTCCCTTTCAACTGCATTTACAGAGGCCTAAAACTGAGAACTTAATGCAGAGGTAATGAAAATTATAAACCATTTGGGGAAATCAGAATTATTGTTCTATTTTTCTTGGAAGCAGCGATGCATCCAAATGATTTATTTCACTGAAAGGTAAGCCACCATGCATACCTGCTATGACTCTTTGACAAAGTGACCTTGCATTTTTTTTCTCTTTTCACTGAGAAATTATAAGTGAAATACATGGTGGAAGATGAAGACGACCACTATTAAAGTAGAAGAAAAGACAAAGTTCAAAGGAAATTGAAGAGTCCTTGAAATAAAACAGAGAGCTGAAAGTGAAAGGTACAGAAAGACCCAGTGGAACAAAAAAGATGAAAGTTCAGGTTAGAAGGATAAAAGTAGTCCAGAGCGACTACAAAGTGGCCATAACACTTTTTCCTTGTTATGGCTTATTCAGTTGTTGATTCCATATTCAATACAAGATTTGGAAATGGTGAGTGGGAAAACTAAGACTGGAAGATGCCTCTGAAGGCAGAACAAATCACTTCTCATTCACCATTGTATAATGTTAGATGATGTGTTTTAAATAGTAGGAAAAGCATTACAGGAGACTTCATTTAACAACAGAGTAGGAAGAGATTGCTCTTAATTTATTGATGTTCTCTTTCGATTGGCAAACAGAACTTAAGAGTCTGTGCAGACCACCTGATTTAACCATTATTTTTTGAAACTTAAATGTGACTTGTAGCTGTTCCTGCTTGGTCCATGGCTCTGCAGAGGCCTTCACTGTACACTTGAGGGTAGAGATCTAGGCACTTTGCATTTCAGGTGAATCAAAGACTAGTCTACTCTCAGGAAATCTTTCGTCCACAGTTCTTAAGCATTTGATCTCATTTGAAAATAGCTCACTTTGCTACATATGATAAAAATCTAAAGCAAAATAGAAGCAGTCATCACTAGTATCATAATGGTTCCTCTTGATAATTTTTTTTTTCAGAGTTTGAACAGATTTATGAAATCTTTTTTGAGTTATTCTTAGTTTGTTTTTACAATTTTTTCTGCCTTATTCTCTAATCAACCCAATTTTTGAATTGTATAATTGCAACGTAGAGGCAGCTATTGTGTATTTAAAAACCCTTTTCTAAGCTGAAGTCTCTAAGTCAGGAGAGTTTGTATTTAATATTGTTTATGCCATCCCTCATGAAAGACTTGTCTGTAAGGCTCTGAATGTCGGTAACTGTTGTATGAGGAACCATGCTTGTATGAGAAGGATTTTAACTTTGAGAGATCAAGAAATTCAGAATTACTCCTGGAAAGGTAAATCTGGGGTTTCTCTTGTTCCAAATATTCAAGCCCAGAATGTTGTAGCAGAGTCTTTTGGTGTAACAATCAAGAAAGTGTGCTGGGCCCTAGGGCTTTCCAGGGCCCATCTGCTTTCCTGAAGCACAGTTGTCATGATATACTTTTCGGTCAATTAACATCTATGTCACTCCTTCCTTAAACTTCTGTTCAGCATCCCAATTTGCAAGACCAAAAGGAAAGGCTTTCAGTACAGTGAAAGGTGTGAGAATACTGGGTTTGTCTACTGAGTCAAAAGAGAAGGTGGCCAATTCCGTCCTAGCATTGCTCAGTAATCTAGGGGAGGGATCTCTCCCTGGCTGGTAGGCTTAGTATGTCACCTGTTATCCCTGAGAGCTTTAATCTGACAGTCTGCTTTTGCCTCCAGTTGCCAGATTTTCATCTCAGTAGCTGCTTTGCATCCTTTTGTTTCTGCCCTGGAGGTACAATGACATCTGTCACAGTCACCAAGGAAGTTCAAGTGTACAAGGTCCATGATTCTGGGTGTCAGGAGCAGCCTGGTGACATTGATTCCTGAGGCATCTTACAGCTCCCTGAGAGATTATCTGTCTTCCTTAAAGTAGAGGAAAGGTATTTGTTAGACCCCTTACCTGGACATAAAATGGACGTGGCAACAGTTACCTTCAAGACTTCTTCTGGTCCATGGGATAGGAAAACCGTTTCTCTTTGAATGCACCTCTCTGTCCTCCCTGCACTTTGGAGGTGTGACAGTAATACTTTGAACTTACAGGTTTAGAGACTAACTGGCCCAAGAAACAGTCTATGTAGTTTTGTAGTATGCAGTGTATGTTTGTAATTTATTCATGGTTCTGAACAGATCATCCAGCGTTTTCAATCTTCACACCACATTTGTCTTGTCTTTTGATCACTAATGAATCTGAGCTGTTTGCTAAAGGCTTTTTTTTTTGTACAATGCTGCAGTTTTCACACTAATTTTTTATTTTCCATGGCTCTAACAAAATATTCTCCGGAATATTTTTCAGTAGAGAATATTCCCTTGAGATTAATTTTGGGGGCTTCCTCTGTTGATAGGTCAGTAGGCTGCTTGTCTCTAAAGGGAACACAAAGACTGCAGTTTGTAATAGATCACTTTTTCTTTATTGTTTTGTGCCATCTGTGACAGAAAGAAATCTGACTTGCACACATTGCTCTTTACGTGATGTTTTGTTAGAGGACAGAATTCTGTGCAGTGAAGAATACTTCACTGCAAATAGATTTGCCAAATATGGTCCAGATATTCTTGTAGTGCAGACAGTATGACATCTCCTCAGTAAGTGATTCCTCAGACCATTTCCAAAGATAAGGAAAAATGCATTTATTTAATCACTCCAGGCTTATTTGGGTCAGGAATTTTTTAACAAATGCATTTCTAATTTATTTTAAGACTTACTGTCTTTTCAACTTTTTGATTTTCAAAACTGACGTCAGTAAATTTATCTCTTACTAAAGCACAATATTCTCATTTCTTGAAAAGATGTAATGAAACAAATATTTTCTGAAATTCCTGGCGCTTCCTTAATCTTTAATTAGACACTTGCTACTTAAAATACATGAGATACTTTTGGAAAGACCTGTTCAGACATTTCAAGAAATTGCAGAGATGTATGTGTTTTATTCCAGTATGCCTGGATCAGTAACCTTCCAACACTTTAGTTGTATTCTCCAGGCTCTGTTGGTGCAACTTATAAATAGTTAAAAAATGGTAACGTACTGTAACTGATCTGCAGAAGTACAAGTCAACATGATTCATACTTCCATTAAATTTTCTCAGCCTGGTAAATTTTCCTATTTTCCACTTTCTGTGGAAAGAAAGCATGTCCGTGAGACTATGAATGGGGTTATTCAGGGGCACCTTCAGTGGAACACATCAAGATTTTTCATAATTGCGAATTATACTAGAAGACTTATTTTGGTGCCTAACCTGACACACTTTCCTGAATCCTGCCTCCTAGGACACCCTGAGTGTGATTATGATGAAAAAGCAGGTCTGAAGTAGTCAAATTCATTGACTACCTTTGAAAATCCTTGGCAGGGTCTTTCAGAGGGGTCAGGATATAGTTCATACTCCATTGATGTAGAACAATGTCATGAACTACAGATCTCCTGTGAGGGGATGTACATGCGTAAACCCCACATGTAGGTCATCAAAGACAGACAGACTGAGGGATACACCGCTGCTCATCAATACTCGGTACCAACTAGAAGGGCTGCATTAATAATGGGGACGCGTGCTCTTCATTCTGTTCACACAGCCATTCCGCTGTGTACTTTCTTGTTTTCCTGACATTTTGTGCTATCTAATTAACATGTAAACTCAAGTATTCCTATGCTTTAAGAATCTTGCTTTTACTCCCTTTATCTTACCCTGTTTTCCTTTTCGTAATACATTTTTCATAATTTATCATTCATTTACATTTCAATTAAGAACTCTAGCTGTTTGTAAAAGCTACCCTGATGGGAAGTATGAAATAAATTATTGAAGTTAGTATAATCTGCACTTCCCATTACCACCTCATTTACCTTAATGGCACTAAAAAGACTGTCGCCCTCAATACAGTTCATGCTTCTAATAGGAATTCCCTCGGGAGCCAATCTCGTGTGAATTACATATTCGCATATGGTATAGGTTGCGTTAGGTGATTATAGGCTGAGCTTTAGAGTACTATTCTTTAAGGATGATAGCTACACAGAAAGCTGCTTTTCCAGAGTCAAAAGATGCTGCTGCTTGATTCAAATAGCTAATATCTCTGAGAGGAGTCTCTATAAGTATTGTTGATTTATTGGCCACTGAAAAACTGTCTGCCAATTTAAAAAAAAATAAAATTAAGAACTGTGTCATTTATTATTAAATCTAGGAAGGGAGCAGATTTTTTTGTTTTGCACAAAAGAATTATGTTTTTTCCAAGAAAAAATGAGGAAGAAAAATCTCTCAGAGCTAAATTCCCTGTGAACAAAGGAGTCCTTTTGTTTGGGTAAACTGAAACATGATTTTTATTTTTTTTTTCATTTCTGTAGCTTCCTATTGTTTCAATCTGAAATGTTTCAAAACTTTTAAGAGCTACATTTCAAAATATTTTTTAGTTTAAATCAACACCTTTCAGCTAAAGCCGCTACTCATGAATCAGTGTTTTTTCATGGAGATTCAGGAGGCTGTCAACCAGCTCTCTTTATTTTTATTTTCGATACGACAACACCCAGGCACTAACTAGGACTCAGAAGCAGATGCAATAGAGCTATATAGTAAGAGACAGTGCCGTTCCAAAGGTTTCTTTACAATATAAACAGACAAGATAGTAGTGAGAAAGGGAAAAGGGACATGTATGGTGAGTTTTTTACCAGATATGCAAAATTATCAGGATAATCTAATTACTAAACTATCCAGCTTTTCTTGCTTTGAGTTTCAAAAAAAGCTGTGTAGCTATATAGTACCTGGAATGTGCAACATCAGTTTCAAGAAGCTGAAATAACAGGATTTCTTGGCTAACATAGTTCAAAATAACTAGGTACAAAAATGACCAAACTGAGTCCTGTGGAACAGATTTTGCTTGTTTGCTGCTCAGATACCAGGAAAGATGTGGTCTGACTTTCTTAATGTCTGCCAGGAGCCCATCTGTATGACTACATCTGTACTTTGAAATAGAACAAGACCCAGCATCCAATTTTCATGAACTGGCAGTGTAAAAGCTGGTCCTGGGCTACCCCTCACTTCCATGAGGCATCTTTTGGCCTTGAGACATTCTTATTGCTATTTGTGTCTGTGCCTTCCTGGCTACCCCCAGATGAAACTGTGTTGAAACCCAGCACTGTGGTATTTTTATAACAAAAAGTTGATATTGTACACTCCAGGGTACAATGTCACTGCATACCAAACTGAGGATGAAAGCTTGCTGAGCCAGTTTGGAGGAGTACATGGGGTGAAGGGAGATTAACATGATCTCAGCTACTCCATGCTACCTGATGGGAACTGCCTTAACTTTTTAACCATGCCCTAATATTACCTGGGAGAGTGCTTGGTGGCATAGGCCACAGCCAAACTCAGGAATACACCGATAATAACCGCTTTAGGAGATCATGGTTGAAAGATTGAACTTAATCCTTGGCTTTGTGTTATTTAACAGTATGGATCTACTATGTGCAAAGACACTGAAGGAGGGCAGCAAACACTCAAGCAGGGTATAGAAGTGGCAACACAGTGACTCTATGTTCTTGCCCAAGACTTTTCATATTTAAAGGCTCTTACATCTTTGAACTGTGACTTTATTTTGCAGCATTGATTCAGGCAAGAGGCATTCAGCCAGTGCAGTGACAGAACCCAGTCCTTGAACAGTTTTCTGATTTTTAAAGTTGCTCCAATCACTCTTCAGCCACATCTAACACATGACATTACGTTCCCAAGTTCTCTGAAAGCATTGTTCCCATTTTCCAAGTTTAATGCCAGCAATTTCAGCTCCAGGGTTAAGATGTAGTTTTTCTAAATCCAAGCTGTGACGGAAGCATATGAAATGATGAGCAGCCAAAAAGGCAAAAATTATTCACTATCACAATTAAAAATTAAGGGCCACTGAGGGAATTCGTTAGACAACAGCATTCAAACAAAGAAGATAATATATCACATAGCATATAATTCATCTGCCCAATTTCACATCTGTTTACCTTGTCTTTTATTAAAGTTTCTTCCTCTTCAGATTTTATGATAATCTATTTCTTTCATACTGGATTTCTTTGACCTAGTAAAGGACATGGTCTCCCTTTGTTTGGATGACTAGAAAGGAAAAGAACGTGGAAGAAATCTCTACACATTTTCTCCCTGTAGGAATGAAAAAAATATTCTTTCTTAAATAACTCAGGTCTTATGGAACAGGTACCTGCTCCACACCATCCAAGCCCGTCGCTTGAAGTCAGAACTGTTCTAGGTTTAGTTCAAGGGTGAAAACTTTACAATTTGTATTTTGTCATTTACTGTAATATGAAACTCCATGAAAAGCTATTTCAATTCCTCAAGTCACTACAGGTAAACAGGGTTGTAAGTGACAAAAGAAATTTGACAGACTATCCTAACCCTCTTTGTAAGAAATAGAGAACAGGATAAAAAAAAAAAGGCATTTGAAAACTGAGGCTCTCAAGTCTTTATAAAGTACAAGGAGCCAAAAGTAAATGATCTAGCAGACCCGACAACGTATGTGTATAGTCAACCTGATCTCCCTTTTTCAAATTAAAGATGTGGCACTACAGTCAATGGAGATTTCTTCTTCATTCAGATGCTTTCAACTCAAGGCAGTTTTGTACTGCAAGCTTTTCTTAATGGTGGTAATTGTCATGCTACGCAGTGACCCTCCCTGATTCCTCACAGCCAGAGTCAGGTGGAAGGAGGAAACCACTTATTGTTCAGCCTCTTACTTTCTGCTTCTGAAACAAAGTGTAGCAACTCAGCGCCAAGCTTTCTGGAACAGGGAGTTTGTTTCTACTTTTCTGAGACTCTTCCTTCCATAATATGCATGTACTATCTCCCATCGAAGCTGGAACCAACACACCAGCCAAAACAATTCAGTGATTAATTTTAAACAAAACCCCTGTTTACATGAATAATCATTACTGAATATGCCTAAATATGAAAAGACTGCTCACAATAGCCACCTATTGTTAGAAGTCAATGCATTATGCATTGTTTGAATTAAATCAGGATCTCTGCTGCAGTGGATTAATCTAGCTGGTGTCTTGTGGAATATTTTTTTTCTTCATTTTTTTGCAACCCATCTGCCAACTACAATAGGTTGTAATTTTGTCAAGCTTTTTATGCTGAAAAGTTATTAATACCAGATGTTCATTTCTTGGAGTACCCTAAGCGCAAAACGTTCCATAATGAAAACAAAATGTTAACAATTACATGTCCAAACTTGGTGGATTAAAGGTCCTATTAAAATTCCGGGGTATGTCCTATGTTTAATGCATTAACTCTTTTTTCATCAAGGGAGGCTAGAGGCAGGCTAGGTTTTGTTTCGCTCGAGGGAGAAAGGAAATGCATTCACATCTCTAGCATTGTTCTTTCACTGTGTTTTGTCAAAAATATCATGAATATAGTGGAGTTCTGGGGAGGACAATGAAAATACACAGGTCAGGGGTTTTTAGCTGGGATTCTGGAGATAAGCATTGCCATGCAGGACCCACATTCAATGAATTTTCAGATGAGGTCAGCTCTGCATTCCAATGAACAAATAACCCATTGAGGGAAAAATAGAAATGATAATAAAAAAGAAGAAAACTGTCTGTTCTTAAAAAGAGAGACAGCTTTATCAGGGAAGAAGATAGGCAAAAGACTGGATCTTCAGCTGCTATAAATTGGTGCAGCTGCATTATTAATTCTAGAGAGATGTTTCTTTTCATAGCTTATCTCCCTCCATTAGTTCTGTTGAAAGCCATTGTTAAGTTTCTGCGGCCTAGCTTTGGGGGAGTATAGCCTGGTTTCTTAACTTCCAGTGAACAGCTCCTGCCCACGCCATTTAAGATGTCGTAGATATTTCCAACAAGTTTCAAAAGGCCAAGAACAGGGAGGGAAATAATCATTGTAGATGGGCAACCCAGAAATGTCCCCCCAAATTTGTGACTCACGCCAATAAACCCTTTCTTTTTTTTTTAATATTCCTTTTTCTATGTTATACAAGCCCCTGTGTTACAGCTTTCCGCCTTGAACTGCTCTCAACATCCATCTCTGCTCCATGTGCCAAGAAGTGAGAGAACATAGCAAGAAGTAATGGAGTTTAGAGGAAGTCAACTGGTGTCTAGTTCTGGGCTCCCCAGTTCAAGAAGGACAGGGAACTACTGGAGAGAGTCCAGTGGAGGGCTACGAAGGTGATCAAGGGATTGGAGCATCTCTCTAATGAGGAAAGGCTGAGAGACCTGGGTCTGTTCAGCCTGGAGAAAGAAGACTGAGAAGGGATCTCATCAATGCTTATCAATATCTAAGGGGCAGGTGTCAAGAGGATGGGGCCAAACTCTTTTAAGTGGTATCTGGTGACAGGACAAAGGGCAATGGATACAAACTGGAACACAGAAAGTTCTGTGTGAACATAAGGAAAAACTTCAAGGGTGGCAGAGCACTGGAACAGGCTGCCCAGGGAGGGTGTGGAGTCTCCTCTGGAGATATTCAAAACCCGCCTAGATGTGTTCCTGTCCAGCCTGCTCTGGGTGACCCTGCTCTGACAGGGGGTTGGACTAGATAATGTCCAGAGGTCCCTTCCAACCTCTACTATTCTGTGACTCTGTAAAAGGGCTGCATTTACTCTTCTTATTTGCTTCCTCACAGGGTTGCAAAACAAGGGAGTGGCAGAGCATCCAGCCAATTTTCCTGGCAGAGGTGTTTCAAACACACCAGTTTTCATGTTATTTTTCAAACTTGTGCTGCTGAGTAATCCATTTTGGTTTTGTATAAACAAGAAATGGGCCAAGTAAACGCTATGGAATACACTGCTGAGATAGAATAGTGTTATTTTGGCTTGCTAAAAGTGAATTGAAATCAAGAGGAAAAATAAATTAACTCTATCCTGAAAGCAAAAGGTTACTTTCAGTTCATAATTTAATCAATTTAGTTTTATATGGTAATATTGCTATTTTAAAAAGCAAACTACTTGACATACCGCAAAAACAAATTTTCTGGCACTGTTGTGTCTTCCAATTCACACACTGTTAGCTTTTATTTTGTGTGGGTATCTGTTGGATAATCTCCTCTCATTTGGTGCACAGAGCTCCCATTAACATCAATGAAAATTTCCTGCTTGGAACAAGTGCAGAATTACATATAGGTGCACTTCAATAGATTCCCTTCACTTTGAATAAGCCCTGAAAAGGTTAGATGTTTATCTGAAGCTTATCTGACTCACCTAAGCCTCTGGATGTAACTAAATATCAAAAACTGAACCATTCTTTAAAAACTGATGGAACTTCCTAATCTGAACCTGACCAGAAATACCACAGGTAAAGGTTTTCCAGCAGGATTTTTTTTTTTTCCATGTTCAAAAGCACGTGATAATGAAGCAGACAGTTATTTCATACCCACAGAAAATTCTTTATGAAATTTATTTGTAAGATTGGGAAAGGAAGCTGGAGGGGTAAAAGAAAATAGGAGAGTTTTCTCTACCTAAACTAATTTAGCTGTCCTTATACTGGGTCTGAATAGAAATATTTAATATGACTGGAGAGTGTAATATCAGTTAGGTCTCTGTCTTTCTAATTGATTTAAGTTCTCTTAATGATGTATTCCTGCTCTTTACATTCTGCTTCCTTCCATCTATGCATGTGTACCTGTACACACACACACGTACATATTTACATATATATGTGTGTGCAATCATTGTTCTGAATAAAACATTTTTCCCACTATAAGATATATAGGCAGCAGTTCACTAGGTCTTCTGAATTTGCAGGCAGGCTATGGGAAAATGATATTTGCCTCAAGCAACATTATTTCTTATATTTCACAATTCTTTCTCCTACCGAAATAGCATTCTTTGTTTTCCAACAAATGAAAAAGAATAAAATAAAGATTAAGCTTGAAATGGTGCAACTTGCAAAATTAAATAAACAGGTGTGGTAATTCAGTGTATAGTTGCAGAGCCATTTTTCCAAAGTGGAAGGAAAAAAGAAATCCAAAAAAATCCCCTCTCTGAACTTTTTTTCACCCACAGTTCTATCCACCTGCTGTTTTCTCTGTATCTAATCCATTTATCTGTCTCACTGTAAACACACCTACTCATGCATCCCTTCCTTCCCATATTATTCCTCTTTCATCTTAAATTAATCAGTCTTGTATCAGAGTACTATGTAATGCAGAAAGCTAATCAAGTTCTTTTCCATAGATATTCTTTGTTGGTTTTTGTTTTGTTCATTTTTTGCACAGTTGTTTGACTTCTTGTTACATGTTGTGTATACAAGATGGCTGTCACACTACACCGACATGGCAAGAGGAATAAGAGAAATCTTAAGGAAACATATTGTTTTGCAATTATATCAGTTTACAAAATGTTATGGTGAACTTCTGAAATTTTTCAGAGGGTTCTTTTTCTATTCTATTTTATTTTCTATTTTATTCTATAAATGTATATTTAACATATACGATTGGCAATTTAGGATTAGCTAAATATGTTTTGCTTCATTTAGGTCTCTTTGTACTAAACAGTCGTTGCTTCATAGTATGATTACCCTCGTAGTAGACATGTAGTAGTAGTCATGATGCACTCAGGACACAAGAGAAGCAGGCACCCTAATCTGAATTATTGCCTCATGTTATATCAAACTACATTTACTTGACTAAACTCAAACATAAAAGGCAGCATCCAACAGATGGAAGTCAGGCCAGGTGACCCAGAAGGAATATAGAGACACTATCCAAATCACTCTATAAACATAACAAAACGTCCTTAGTGTAAGAGTGGTCAAATAGGCACACCAGAGAGGCTGTGGAGTCTCTGTCCTTGGAGACATTAAAAACCCAACTGGAAATGACCCTGAGCAACGTGCTCTAGCTAATCCTGCTTTGAGCCTGGGGTTGGGCAAGGCGATCTACAGAGGTGCCTGCACAACTCATCAATTCTGTGATTCTGTATGATTAACAAAACAAATGTGTGGGCTCCGACATTTGAAATAACTAAAAAAGATCTCGAGTGCCTGAAAACCTAGCCTTTATTTCCAAGTAGGGGAATCTAATAAAAAGCTATTCTTTGTCCACAGTTGCAGCTCAGAGCTGAATAATTCTACTTTAGCAGGTCTCTTACTTATTACTGATGGCCGTGGGCTTTCTTATTCAGACTAATACTGTGAAAGCACCAGTTCCTAGTAAGTTTCTTTGAGCATGTTGTCAAAAGGCTTAACAGGAGCTACTTGAGTGTGGTGTGAAGGATTGTCTCCAGCTTTTCCTTCCATAGCATAGCTAGCAATGAAGTAGAGAGCACAGTATAGTCCCTGCAGTACACAAAGGACATCGATAAGCTATTAAAAAAACTCAGTGAAGCACAACTGAAATGATAAAGGGATTACAGAACATCATGTGTGAGGAGCTATTACAGAGTCTGAAAATGAGGAGAGTTTTAAGAAGAGAGAGAAAAATGAGGAGAGAGCACTTTGTGGTCTCTGCACTAATGCATAATAAATAGAAAATGTGTGTACAATGATATCACATCATAAGCATTTTTCATTCTTTCTGCACAAGATGCCAGGCAGTGAAGAATCTGGCTTGTGTTAATTGTTTGTACCCTGATGGGAAAGTACTTTAGAACTTAATTGTGACTTAATCAATGAGGTTCTCTAGAAATTACTCTAAAAATCTAAGACCCTTAATAGAGAAAAAGTTTGTTCTCTGTAGAATGTCTGAGTCATCCTATGGAATTTGATAGAAGGGATCTAATTCTCTGTTAAATGCCAGATGATTGTTTCAAGCAAACAACAAACTATTAAATGCTTGAAATTTTTCTGCTAAGTTCTACCCAGTTTTCCTTTAAGCAAATGCTTTAAAGCATGAAGCAGAAAAACTGAATGATTTAAAATTATTTTTAAATGTATTGTCAATGCATTCCAACTAACATTTTCTAAAACTAAAATACAGACAAGACAGTGCTGTTTTGAAAAAAAGCTAAATTGGTTAAAATGAGGTTTATACTCACCTTAGTAAAATTCTGCTAATCTGGATATAATTATTATTTATTTTCCTAATTAGAAAATACGAAAAGACTGGAAAGTTATTTTTTCCTATTACATTTTTTATTTGTGGAGGGGCGATTTGTGCTTTTCTGGTATTTTTTATTTTTGGTTTTAGGTTTTTTTTTACACATTATCAAGTGCTGAGTTTTTCTCTTCTATAATCCTAATCCTATAATTACTTTTTAAAATGTTATTTTAATATTTATTTTCTAAAATCTTTTTTTAAATTTTATTTTAATTCTTTCTACTGCTTCATTTCCATCTTTATTTGCAAATTGGCTAGCCACAGGAATGGTTACCAGCCCAAGCATAAGAACAGCATGTGGATGTGATTGTTTAGCACAAATCTTCCTCTGAAATGGTCTGCTGCTTAGGGAAAACCAGATTCTAGCCTTCTCCGAGCAAAAATGTTTTGAGCTGTAATTTCATTCTTCCTTACTGGGCAGATTTGTTGTTTAGATCTTCATCCAGACATCATTGTCTGTCTAGATGAAGGACAAGGCACTATCTCACAATCAACAATACTAACAAATTAATTGTTAGCATGTTCCCAGCCCAATTTTGTCCTGTATTAGACAGCATTCTCCTGAATCATTCCTAGATATTTCCAGGCATTGAAGCTTGCACAGGACAGGGATTGTCCACAAAAGCAGTTTGGATGAAGACAGCCCTGTTCTGGAAGGCAAGAGGTATTAACATATAGATGCAAGTCAAGCTACAGTGGTTGTCTGGGGGATCAGTCAACAAGGTCAGGCATTTTTTTCCTTTTTTCCTATTTTTTTCTCTTTTTTTTTTTAAAATTTTTTTAAATGTAACCTCATTGTGAAGATTTGTTTTACAAAGCCATCAACACTAACTAGGAATAAAACAGATGTTTTACTAAAGGTGTATCTACAGGTCTGCTCTTCCTAAAAGCACAGAGTACTTGCTCAAAGGGGAGAGCCAGCACCTCAGGTCAAAGCAAATGAAGGAATGAAGCAACTGAACTGGAACATCTCTTCCACATTGTTTTCCCATTTTTGACTTCCAGGAAGGCTGTGTCTTTCATTTCCTAATCTACCTATCTTATCTAAATCTACCTAATCCTATATAAAAGGGCTAAGAAAAAATCTGGAGACCTATTGTACATACAACACTGATTTGAATCTTTGAGTAAGGACCCAATAATGTACATGGGATAAAGGACCCTGTATTGCAGGAGGGGAAAGGGAAAAAGGTCCCAGAGGGGTAGGGGTCAGGTTATCACACTGTTGGGGACGTCCCGTAGCCCTCACTCATGCTGCATGGCAAATGCCAGCTCTCTCATGCCACTGAGCCAAGCCTGTACAGCACAGACCATCCTAAGGAGTGATGTTACCAAGAAACCAGTGCCACCCTTGGCAAAATTACATCACCCTCTGAGGAGGTTGCAGGGATCAGGAAAGAGGAAGAAAGAAAGTACAATTCCATAAACATCATAGTTCCCAAAGTTGTCCAAGCCCCTGATTTCCACCAAAAGGCCAGAAACAGGATGATGCTTTGTAGTACTACTGAGCCACTGTCATGCATTGAGCATTGCTGTGTAAACTGATGGAAAGCCTAGGGCCAACCCCAGCTTCAGTAGCAACTGCATTGAACCTATTCCATGTAGTTTGTGCCAAAGCACAGGCCTTCCTATTAATTAGCGTCACACATGTGGAAACAGATGCCTCTTCTCTGTGCCTTTCTCATGACAGGCAGGATAAGTAACTACTGAATTACACTGAAACCCTACAACAACAGTTTGCTTTGGGATCTTCTCTAGTGAACCTGTGTCTTTTCTTTCTCATGCTGTGAGACATTTTTGCAGTCAATGTTTGCCTTCTGGAAGGATACCTAATTCTGTAACAATTAAAGACAACCATTCCCTGCTTGATTATTTTTTTGTTTTTTGGACAATTTAAATTCTTACAATAAATTGCCTTACTGAGTCATCATGAATGGCTCTCAGAGTACAAAATCATCACTCTTTCTCCTGATCTCACACACTTCTCTGCACAAAATATGTCCTGTTGAGTAGAGGTTTGCAACCATATAGTGAGATGTACCTGGTAACTTAATTTACTGTACTGAGAACCTCAGATCCGTGGCTGCAGTAAAATAAACAACATCAATTAAATTATTTCCTCTTATGTCACACTGTAAACTTCATAAACATGTAAATTCAAAAATCTCCATAAACACTTTAGTATTATGAATCACTGCAGGGTATCACAGCTGGTTACCTGCAGAAATTGTGTCTGGAACCTAGTTCATCATTTACAGGCAGGCAGCAGATGTTAAAGGGAAAGTGTTTCATATAATCATCCCAAACACAAAATAAAGCAAGAGAAGCAGCAAGATACATAGCCAACAACAGACCTTTTTTTTTTTTTTTTTTCATCTGCCAATACAATATCAGGGATCTGAATTTTGTTCGCAAATCTATACACATGGTTGGGAGAGATCATTGTGAAATGCTTTCGTTCAGAGCACCATTGCTCTTAGTTTGGGTTCTGACTGTGACACAGAAATGAGACTTTCACATGTACCACAATGATGAAAAAGCTGCTACCTACGCTCTTTCCTAGAACTAGCACGAGTTAAATTAATATTCTATGTTCACAATGATCATACGTGTCTATTTTTATCTGGGATCATCACAGGACCCTATGACATCTGGGTGCCTAAATCCTGCTGAGAAGCAGCTGTGTTTTCCACTTTCCCAGGCTCTATTCAGCATCCAGCTCCAACGCTTTAAAGAATCCCCAGGTAAGATGATTTATGGTGTTATTTGACAAACACTGGATTCCTTTACCCAGCAATGACGAGACTTCTGTCCTGCTATGATGGATTGCAGTCCAGCTATTTGCCCACTCTCAGGCCAGGTTGGAGTATTTTATGTAACACTCCTGTTACCTAGGGCTCAGTCTGTGGAAGCTGTGACTTGTCAAACAGTGCCTCGCAAATTATGTTTACTCAGAAGGAGGCAGTGGAAAGGCTTCTTTAACTGTCCAGCCCAACTACAGTGCTCCCTCTAAAAGAAAAACCCCTGGATACTGTCTACATTCCTTCACGGGCTGCAGGCAGCAGGTACCACTGACTCCAGGGGAACTAGGGAATTCACTTGCTTGGGTTTGGGATCTGCTTCTATTTGATATTTCCATCTGTACTTCCCTTTCTCCCATGAGTTCCTACTAGGCAACAAATCAATTTCTTAGTGCGATACTTTTTAACAACAGAAGTGTTGATTTTCCTTCAGTAAGAAAAATCCTGAAAAACTAAATTATTCATAAAGATGTTTCATGGAACAGTTGTAAAAATATACATGAGATTATTGTAGATTTGATGCAGTAAAATATTATTCTGTTGATTAGTTTTATTGCACAGTGCTTAGGCATTCTGTGACAGGCACCCAATAAATAAAAAATAGAAGAAAAAAAAATTGAATAAAATTAAAATGTAACTGTCCAGTCATTTAAAGAAGAGATTTTGGAAACAGACCATATCTAGTAGGAGCAAGTGGATACCAACAAGGGACTTAGAAATGTGAAAGCTTCATGTAACTTCTCTGTATTCGTAAAAATGTCAGACAGAGCAATTGCATTTGAACCTGACCTACTTTTTACCACTATCAGCCAGAGGGGAATAAAAAAAATAAAAATTAGGTCAGGTATTTATGACTTGAAACAATAAGCTGGGGGGAGGTGGGGAATATTCACTTATTCTATCATAAAAAGTTCTGATTATACTCTTCATTAAAAAAACATTCTATATCATGATAAATAAACCATGCTTAGAGACTCTGATGGATAGCAGGGCACTTATTGATTCTAATATTCACTGATTTTGGCTGATGAAGTCCCAGGCCAAATGTTTACAGAGTGAAATTTTCCACTTATGGGTTAGTAGTTTACCTTGGCATTTCTCCAACATGCCAGCAGCGACATTTTCTTCCACTCTGTTGACGTGTTAAGGTTTGCCCACAAGAGAGATGGTTCTCGCTTGCTGATTCCCATAACTAGGAAATTTGCAATTCCAAGACATAGTAACAGCAGCAGTTCCATGTAAACAATGACAAGGGCTGCAACTTCAGCCCCAGCACAATGGAAAATCTCAGTTAAGGACCACTGTGCATGATGCTAAAATGAGTCTTTGGAGAGTAATTCACAGAACCAGAGGCTGGTTGCCAACTCCTCTGTAGGTAGGAGGTGCTGAAAAAATCAGTGTAGCCCTGAAAACCACATTACCTGCAGATTATAGGCCTTCAGCATCTGTAAATCACAACTGTTCCACTGAAAGTGGACTATGCTGATTGACTCTTCCCTGTAGTTTTTTTCCTTGATCTTATCTAACTCATTCATTTCTGGTCAATCTATCTGCCTCATATATATGTATATATAAAATAGGTATAAAATTATTATTTTTGGCCATTGATATCTACTATGTTCTCTTTGGTTGCTCTTTTGTGTTGGGTTCTTTTTTTCGCCCATTACTATTTACAGAAGGAAAAGGTAAGACAAGGCAAAGTAAAAAAAAGAGATAAAGAAAGGAGAAAAAATCTCGACTACCTAAGCATGTGAATCCCACTGTGGTACATCTTCTCCTCTGCTTTTCTATTAGAGGGAAACAGCATAGACATCTTAGTTTTTTAATCACCAAGTGGTTTCCATCCTGAGAAAATTAAAAATACTATTTCTATTTAATACAGCCATCGTGATTGGACCAAGGGACCAACAAGGCCTGCCTGTCTTAAAAATGGCAGAGGAAAATTCATTGAAATTATTTATATTAGAGAAATTAATCTATTTATTTTTTTTCATCATAAAGAAAAGAGATTGAGAGGAACATCCTATTCCAAATTAAACAGAAGTGTCATTCCCCATCCGGCACCTTCTCAGGCCTGCCCAGTGACAGCTCAGCTGCTGTCTTTTGCCTGATATCACCAAGTAAACTTTCCCTTGCTCACCCTATCAGACTAGTTAATCAATGTTTTATTTTAAAAGAAAAGGTTGATCTTTTCTGTGATATATGGGAGGAACTCCCCATGGGAATACAGAACTTGCTTTCTTTCAACCCCCTGCTTATAATTGTTCTTTCTCACAAAGGCTGTAAAAAAATGATATTCCCTAAAGTTTTCCCATTTTTTCCCAGTCTACATAAATTGACTTCATAGAAGATATTCATTTTTATCTAAATGAATGGAAAGAGCGTTCTCCCACTGAATGAAACACCTGCATGTCACCGGAAACCGTGAGCCACAAGATTTTGTCTCCAGAAAGGCAGGGACCTCAGACCTCTCTGGGGCTTTTATTCTAATTCTGATCTTTGGTTTGCTATGTTCTGTTCCCCTTCTTCAGCCTTTGTTCTCTCCCTGTTCCATTAGGATTTCCTTTCTCTTGCTGACATTTTTTCTGGGGGTCCATTACACTTGGAAGCCCACTCCACTCAGCCACAGAGTTCTCTCACGCAAGGCTATTTGACACATGGAATTGACATCTTAAAAAAAAGTCATCTTTTCTTTTGTCACTTCCCCTTTTTTCTTGAATATCTTCTTGCCTTCTGTTCTGCAGAAAGATATCCTTTCTGTTGAAATTTTATCTGTAACCTTTTATTTTTTTCCACGTCATTACCTTCCTGGCTTGCTGCGCTGTCTAGTGCAGTCCACACAGTGGCAAAACATCAAGCCTCTTCCCACTGTAACTGCTTTTGCCATCTGGTGTGTTCACTGTGTATCATCTTTTCCTTCTGGCCACAGGTATTGGACATCAGAATGATCCTAGCCTGAAAAAGCTTCCCAAAAATTTGTTTTGTGAATAGTTGGCCAACTCCAGTGTAAGGACTGAGATACGAGTTCTGCACATTGACTTTAAAAACAGAATTTTGTTTGGTGGAAAAAACCCCTAAGCTCAATAGATTTGAATACAAGTTTCTGTATTTGGGTGCACCATATATACTTATATACATCATACACACACAGGTATATGTAAAGAGAATATATCTGTGTATGTGTGTGTTTGTGTGTGCACCTGTGTTTGTAGTAAGGACTTGTAACACTGGTGATCATTGATCTCCATAGAGCCAAAAAATATTTAAAATAGCAGTAGCCATTTGAAAGACACTAAAACAGTAAAAATTGAGGTAATATCAGATTTTCTATTGCTCTCTTACTAATGATGGAAAGGCATGTGACACAGATTTTATTATTCTCTCCAGAGGGTATTATTCTCTCCCTTTTTTTTAATACTACTAGTTTTCTGAAATGATTCTTCAAGAATACAGAAGTAAGTCAACGGCTGAACAAGCTGTTGTTCATGAGTCATAAGAGAATGGTGCAAAACACAGAGGGTTTGTACCACTTTCACTCTTCTATTATTAGTGGGGAGATGTTATATTCCGTACCTTGATTATGCTTACAGTTGGTGCTCTCTCTTTAACTCCATTTCATTCTAAGTCATACTTTGAAAAGCAGCAGCAGATTATAAATTCATTCCTAAATTCCTGAGCCACTGTTTAGAGTTAATGGAGATTATGTAATTTCATATATACTACACAGGTATATGCGTATATGTGTATATATTTATATCTACATTTAGATAGATATATGAATATATGAAGGTATCCTGAAGTCAGAAACCATGTGAGTGAAAATTTGGTCCATCTCAGTTACCACAAAAGAGTTGTATACTATATGCAGCAAATAATTTATATCCAGACATGTCTGTCCATCATCAGTTGTTTGTCCAAGCAAGGTAAATGCAAACCATGCTTCTGTAGAAACAAGAATTTGTTTGCTTGGATCAACACTGGTTGCCATGTTTCAAGGGACTGACCTGGAATGTCTTTGTCATCCATCTAAGACTTGGACCCTGTGAGAGAAGAGGTTTATAAAGGGTAGGGAAGTCAGTCTGGATTTCTTTCTATCCTTTCCTGAGCTTCCCATCCTGGGTTACCCTGGCTGCTGGCAGAGTCTGTTGTGATGCTGGGAACAAGGGGGCTGAAGTGGCTGAACAGGAGCATCTTAGTCCAAACCAAGCGTTTGTATGTGGCTGATTGAATTGAGATCCTGCTGTCTGAGTTGGCTAGATTTGTACCCACTGTACGGTACCTTAGACACTGGTTGCAATTTTGAACATCTATACTCTGAAATTAAGGTTTTCTCCCTATGGAACTCATTTTGACTTCCAGTATAAACCAGGGATTCAGTTACCTGCTTTCAGACACATATCTAGGATGTTGGAGTTTTTTAAAAAATTATTTATATAAACATTATTTTAATCCTAAGAAATAGCAAAAAACAAACAGTTCCCATTATTTTCTCTGATATCATTTTATTATAGAAAGTCAGTGACAGATAACCACCTTTCACATTTGCAAAGTGCTTTGAATATGGAATCAACAAGACAAGTGCTACCCATCATTATTAAAAACTGTATAGTAATTAAAAGAAGAATGATAGCATTGCCCACAAGGTGAAAGTGCTCAATAAATATTTATTTTACACAGTGCAAATAATCTCACAGAAGCAAAAAGATTTAGCATAATTATATGGATCCAATCAACATCAAAATGAATGAGAATCTCCTTCTTCCTTTGTGTCTGGGCTATTTAAAGGCTTTTTTCAGTCTGACATAACCTTCCAGTTATTGACTCTGTATTCACTTTGTGGAGGGTGACTGGGATCCCAAACACAGAGCATTCAGGGGTCTGAATCACCTTCAAGGGAAACTTTGCTTAACGAGGACAGCCACGTAAATGATGCTACTGAGTAACTTTATCTTGCCAAGATGCTGGTTTAGCACTTACCACCTACTTCAAACTGCTTAGAAACAGGAAAACAGAAACAATCCCCCTGACCCCCACCCCTAAAGTTACCCCATTTTCTAAATTAATTATTGCTATGCCTAGTTTGTTTTGCCTGCTCTAAAGGAAGGCAGAGATATCTCTCTTTTCCATGACATGGTAAAGACACATAAAATCTCATCTGCAGGTCTGTCCTGAACCCACTGCTGCCTTTTTCCAGCAGCTAGGAAGTTGGCTTGAAGAGCTTTCTTCTTGTCTTGATAAAGCTGTACCTAGATATCAAAAAAGGCAAGGCCGGGGGGCTATAAAGGAAGGCAAACAGAATGAATCCTGAACTTACAGCATGTTGGTAAGACCATTCAGCTAGAAAGAACTAGGTGTTGTTTAATTAGGTAATAACTGGATAAATAGTACAGAAGTGATTTGGAGAACAGTAACCACATTTCCAGCAGACTCCTAAGTATGTCACAAAGGTCTGTACGCTGAAAAGCAAACCTGGACATGATTTCCTAGAGGTAGACGAGCTTACACCAAGGACAGATGTCTTTGTAAGTTCTCCTGCTGGTGAACTGAGGACTTTTTGGGCTGGTATGAATGACAAAACAGGAGACTTAACCCTTTCCCCTGCATGGGGAACAAACACATTTAACCTATCACTATGAATTCCTGTCAACCTTAGCACCTCCATCTCACACTTTGCATCACTGAGTACCACAATGCCTAGGTCTCTTTGGTGAAGGCTTGCCCTCAATTCTCTTCAGTCTCCTGATTCTCTTTGGCAGATAACCAATTGTGTGCCTAAATTGCTCTGTGAATCTCCATCCTTGACCTATATTCCTACATTCCTTTGACAGTGAGAATATAACTCGGAATTTAAGATTGTTTAACTGAATATCACATCTTGATGATCTAGGCTAATTTTCCCTAATTCTGGGAATCTAACTCAAGAGCTAGAAGTTAGCTCGAAGTTAATTAGAATTTACAAAATCAGTTGCTTGGGTTTGTCACAAAACTATGGAGACAAACAGGAAAGACAGACATTAATACTTAGGTTGGTTGAAAACTATTCATCAGCAGTTCGAATGAGAAATAGGCTAGTTTTTTAAAAATATCCCATTTGAATGGATGAGCTTTTCACTGCCAGGAAAGTACTCCCTCTTCAGTTCTAGTATTAGGGAAGAATCTTAACTAGGAATCCTTTTTTTTCTGAGACAAGTTTTGTTCTAACTGTTAGTATATTATCTTACATTCACATAATCTGTTATTTTAATTGTGCAGAATCCCCCGAGTATCACCAAGGGCAGGCACTTTATCAATAAAATTATAATTATAGAAACTTAATGAGGCCAGCCAGGAAACACAAAGAATCCTGATACACTTGTCAGAAAGGCACAGATAATTTAGTGCAGCTCAGTCTGTTTCTGGACTGCAATCTGATAATCCCACGTTCCATAAATCACCCTGTGGCAGCCCAGGGACTTCATTCCTAACCACTGACATCCTGACTTCAACTTCAGAGTTGTCATCTGCAGGACGAAAGAGATTTCCATCACTCCTTACATTTTATTTTCCCTTCCCTTCCCTTCCCTTCCCTTCCCTTCCCTTCCCTT